>JAOXJP010000003.1:12481813-12502654 GCA_025762735.1 Platanus orientalis | reverse complement strand
GGAAGAGGGTCGCCGAAGGGGAGAGGGAGAGAGAAAGAGGAAGAGGGAGAAAGAGAGAGGAGGGAGTGCGGGAGAGGGAGGGGGTGTTGGAGTCGTTGCAACCGCCCGATGCCGGAGTGGTTGCCGGAGGTGTGGGAGGGAGGTGGTAGGAGAGGGACGACGGGAACGATATAAAAGAAAAAAAAAATGAGGTGAGTTCAAAAAAAGTTGAGGTGCGACTAGCGGTTCCCTTTTTTCATGATGTGTAGTGGCTGCAACTGAGCCCCGCAACTGAGCCCCTTCTATCCTTCAAAGATGTTCCAAAGCCAGCAAAGCAGAAATTGTTCATTAGTAAGTTGAACCTCTGCTGTGTGGTTGAGGATTGATCGAGAGAAACAAAAAGATACTGGTGATTGGGGGTCAAAGGAAGAAGATGGAGGTATTTTTGGGTTTTAGAAATATCAATTTTTAATATCCGTTTTACCCTTTCTTTAGTGTGCGATATGTCTTCACCAGCTTTAAGCTGTATAAAACAGGGGCGGAAGGAGCAGTAGCAAATTTGCCTTTTTTGGGAGCTTCGTCGCTGCTAACGGCGGATCCTTGGCTATCCCACACGTCGCGGACAGGCCATCCAACTCATTAATGGCGTTTCCACGGTCGATCCTCGTCTTCGTTCTATTATCGCACGGTTTCCTAGCTTCAATCTTGGCTGGATCAAACGAAGAAGAAGAGTTCTCAGAAGAATTACTTCTGAAGCCCTTACCTGATCGGAAGGTCCTCGCCCATTTCCATTTCGAAAGCAGAGCTCCTCCCACGAACACCCATGGCCACCATCACCGTCTCTTCCCCAAAGCCATTTCTCAGCTGGTACTTCCTTCTTTTGCCCCATCTCCTCTTCAGAAATTCTGGGTTTTTCTTACTGTTTAGTCTCCGATCAGCATGAGTTCTCTTGAAGATCTAGGGTTTGTTCTTTTTCATGAAATTGTACTAATGGGATTGAGATTCTTGACCAGGTTCACAAATTCCGAATCCGGGAAATGGAGTTGTCATTCACGCAAGGTCGCTGGAACTACGGAATCTGGGGTGGATTCGACCCTGTGTCAAGCTTCAATGCGAAGCCTCATGGAGTTGAGTTGTGGGCTGTCTTCGATGTCCCCCCTGATCAGGTCGATGCTACATGGAAGAATCTGACCCACACTCTTTCAGGTCTTTTCTGTGCTTCGATCAATTTCCTGGAGTCTTCTACTGCTTATGCTGCTCCAAATGGGGGTTTTCCCCGATTTTCAGGAAGCCTGAGATACGGTGCGTTGCCCCGGGAGGCTGTTTGTACTGAGAACCTAACTCCCTGGTTGAAGTTGCTCCCTTGTAGAGACAAAGCTGGGCTTGCTGCATTAATGGATAGACCATCTATTTATAGAGGGTTCTATCATTCGCAGCGGTTGCGGTTGATCTCAAACGAATTCAGTTCAGGGGAACGGGTGGGTCGTGGGATTGTACTTGAACAGACTCTTACAGTTGTTCTGCAACCTAGTGAATTGATGCCAAGTTGGTCTATTAGCTCAATTTTTGGAAGGACAGTTAGTGGAAAATGTGTTCTTGCGAAGTCTAGTACTGTATTTCTTGAATTTGAGAGGAATCTAGTCTCCAAACTCGACAAGATAGAAAAGAATAATGGGGGAGACTGGGTTCCTGATATGGCTTTGGATTTTTTGAGTAACCCAGTTTTTGGGTTGTCTGTTAATCCAGATAGGGTGATTAAAGAGGTGAAAAGTGGGGACTCAGCTGTTATATATGAGTTCTCTACTGAGAAATACAGTGAGTATGATCCACTTGATGTGGGGTTAACATGGAAGAGTGCTCCTGTAAGGTGGTCGTGTCCTCAAGCACCGTTTCAGGCCAGTAGGTTCTTAATGGGAAGTGGGAATGCAAGGGGTTCTATTGCTATCTCCTTGAAATCTACAGAATTGGGTGGGGAGTTCTTGGGTGGTGATGTTGTTGGAGATGGGTGTAGGGTGCGTGTGGATGTTTTCCAAGTTGTGCCTTGGTATGTTAAAGTTTATTTTCACACTTTACAGGTTTTTGTAGATGGAAAGGCGCTGATGGTTTTGGATGTTGTTGAGAATATAAGTGTTTCACCTTCTGAAGACAGAGTTTCACCTGGGCTGATGGAGATGGTTCTAAGATTTCCTTGCAATATGAAGTCAGCTGCTCTTACCATGGAGTTTGATAAGGTATGATTTACAGGTGCTTTTATTTTCTTATGGTCATAAATGATGTTAGTTTTTATCATTCCTCTTCTCCTATTGCTGTTGCTTCTGGCCAATATTGCACAGGGAATTTGGAATGCCATAAAATGCATGTTTCAGGGAATGTGGGTGTTTCTCAGGCTCATGCTGAGTCTGGAGGGGAGAATGAAAAAAAGGTTAAGGGGGTGGGTGTGTTTCTGAGAAATATGGGGCTGGGAGCCTGGGAATGATGTTCTTTTATCTGACTACATGGACGACCCTCTGGACGATCCCAATAGCAGCAACAAGAGGATCTCAAAAGGAAAGATGGAGCTTAAAAACTTGGTGTGGGAAATGAAAGATGGAGGTGAGTCAGAATGTCTTGAAAGAGCTAAAAGATTGGGAAGGGGCAAGAAAATTGTTAAACAATGAAGGTTTTGTCTTGGAAGGTTAGAGGGTTCGGTGATATTGAGAAAATGAGATCGGTAAAAGAATGTATTGGGAAATATAAACCTAATGTGGTGATTTTTCAAGAAACAAAGAAAGAGAGTGTTCAACCTAAGCTTCTTCGAAGAGCTATTGGTAAGGATTTGTCTTGTCGGGTTGATATTCCAGCAATTGGAGTGGCAGGAGATCCTGATGGCTTGAAATCTTGTGGTCCTTAAAGAGGATGAGCAACTTGGGAATTTTTCTATTTCTGTGCGGTTTGTGGAGATTTCATCCAGTTGTGAATGGCTTCTTTTTGGGGTGTATGGCCCCTCTTCTCCTTGTAACTGTAATCTATTTTGGGAGGAGCTTTATGATATTAGAGGCGTTTAATTTGGTCCGTGGGTTATTAAGGGAGATTTTAATGTCATAAGATTTTATCATAAAAAGAACGTTCCTTCTAGGATCATGAGAAGCATGAGAGATTTTGGCCACGGGATAGCCTACTCGATTACCTATGTGCTGCCACTGTCGCATAGCGCATGCTAGTAGCGAATCCATAGGAAAATCATTGGCCACAGCTGAACGCGTAATGCTGCCCATACCTGGGGTCCCAAGTATTGTCCCTTTAGGGAACCCAACTCCCATAAGAACCCTAGGCCACCACATTGGGAAAGCCTAGAGCCACCCCCAACCCGTGTTAGGGATGCCTCGCAGTTTAAGCTCATGCAGGCTAAGAGCATATCCGTCGTATGACATACTGTCCGTCGTCTTGTCCATGCCTCCTGCCCATGTCAAGGGCTTAGGTTCCTCCGAGCACCGACTCCTCAAGGTGTATGTTAAGCTTTTCATGGATTGCTAAAAGGGAACATCAAGATCCCCCAAAAAATCATACTGTACCTTATTATAGAATTGTCATCGCACACTATTTATGGAAGTGCCACAAGATCGCCGTGTCAACACCTTAAGTAGTCGTGCCCATGCACGTTCCAAGACATGTCTATGACATCCTTCCCCACTTGTCTGATTGATGTCCTCGTAAACATAGCACCAAGTGCTCACTTCAGTCTGCACACCCCTTCCTTGCGTCTCGATTTCTCCTAATTATCGCCTACTACGATTTTGGGAGAGTTGGTTAGTTTACTGTCAACATGGTATCAGAGCAGGTTTAGTCATGAGTTCGAATCCCGGTGGAAGTATTTTTTCGGATGTAGTGTTGTGTGTGTGTACGCATTGTGTAGACCTGTGCCTAGCTCCCCAAGTATGTTCCCAGGAGAGAACAGTGTTCCTCTTGAGGGGGCTGTTGAAGTATATTAATTTGTGTATCTCCTAACACCTTAAGGTTTTGGGAGAGTTGGTTAGTTTACTGTCAACAACTACTGCACTGAACTCGGCTTAGAATCTCTACACTGCCTACTCCTTGACTGATTCTGGTCTTCAAGGTAATCCTAGTGTCATTGTGTGCGATTCATTGCACACAAACACCCCTTCGTACACAGTCCATCATGTACGTGCACAATTCGTTGTGAACCAATGTCCACTCTAGGATGCTTGCTTGACCCAACAAGCAACACTTTTACATTGAATCTTGACATTTGCGGCTTCAGACTTCTTTGAACACGAGTCAACCAACAAACAAACACGTCCCAAGCACCGCTTTGCCCTCGAAATTAGCCCATTTCGCCTTGCACCCAAGGCACGATCATCTGACTATTTTGCGTATACCATGCCCTATCGCTTAAGCTCTCGTGAACCAAGCTGTGATTTCGTCCATCGAGTCACGGATCTCTCATTTGAGTGTTCCAATCCATGTCTTTAAAAGGTGTGGCTCACAAGCCAACTACAATACATTGCGGCATGGTCTTCTTTTGTTAGGACTCACTCTGTGAACTTGCCTCATCTTGACTCGTCCACGCTTAATTGCCCCTGATTCTGACATGCAAGCTGCTGCACAATCTGATGCAATCAGTTCTTTTAGATTATTATATGTACCTCTTTATAAGATGACTAAGTTTAAAGATTTGTAATGTTTTGGTTATTTTTAGAGTTGATTTATGTGTTAGGAGTCCTTTGTAATAAGGCAAAAATTTGTAGGAGTCTAAGGGTAAACGACAACCTCATTTGGGAGCCTTTTAAATGTTAAAAATTCAAAATAGAGGGGCCCACAAGCTGCTGGTCGTGCAACACCTATAATGGGTTCTTTGCTCCAATTTGATAAGTCAAAGTGGGCCAAGAGCTGGATGACAACTCAAAATTGTTGAGATTTTTGGGAGATTTTGGGGGGCCCACAATGACAAGTCATCAATCCCTCTTTTAGTGGTAAGTCTAAGATTTTAGAATATTTTGTGGGGCCCATAAAAGTGTGATCGACAGCCCTAGTATTCTCTAAGTTTTAGGAGTCTTTTATTTTAAGAAGTCCTATTTATTTAAAAGTCTTTTAATTAGGAAAGATGTAATGGCAAGGATCCTAGGATTTAAGAGTTTCTAAAATAGTGGATTCTTATCTTTTTGTAAAGCCTATAAAGCCTACATGATTTGATGAATAAAGGGAAGAATTATGATTTGAAAATTGTGCACGTGTGTGTGAACTTGGAGGGTTGCGACCCCATTACCTCTCTCTTGAGGTTGAGTCATGGACTTTCTCTTCTCTGCCATGAGAAGGTCAGACTCTCCTCCCTCTTTCTTCTTCTCTCTTCTATTCATTCTTCTCTCTTTCTTACTTCTTCTTTCTCTCTTTTCTTCCTTCTTCCTTCTCTCTTCTTTTCTTTTTCTCCTTCCTTCCCATTTTCTGTTTTCTGTTTCAAACCCAATTCTGTTAACAAAACCAGCCTATTATTCTATCTTAGAACAGTCGCACGATCACCCATTATCAGTCTTTTTTTTTTTTTCCTGTTAGTCTAATATTCTGCCCACAGATCAGCCCATAACAGTCCCTCTTTTCCCCACCAATCTGAATCAAAATCAGCCTCTGTTTTGGACCTTTTAGCCTACTGTTGTAGCCTACTTCAATCCCAGTCCTTTCTCTCTACTTTATTATCGATTTGCTGTTTTCTGTTTTCAGATCAGCAAGACAAAGACGTTACCCCGACCTAAACCTTCTCCCCATTGATTTTGGTCCATAACTGTACCTCAAGCAGCCTTAAACCAGCCCCTGTTTAAGCTATAAACCTACCTCAAATTCAGCACCTTTCCCCAACTATTTGCAGCCCTATAGCTTCTCTATTTTTGTGGACTTATCCTACGTCACAGTCCCATATCTGAACATCATATTACCTGCCCAACCAAGCTGCATCTCGAACATCCCCGATATTCCACAGCCAACAACCTTATCCATTGCTTGAAACCGCCCTTGCACAGTCCATCGTGCATTGCCTCCTCTGAGGACTTTCCACTTTGATCGGCTTCCTGACTTGACACACAATCTTCCAAATGCTTGTCCCATTCCAAAAACTGTTCTCACTGCGTAACAAACCAATCTGCTTCTCAGTTTTCACCAGTCTTGCAATCTGTCAATGTGACAATCAACCCACATTGATTTGCACTCGCTTCAGCTCAGAGGTTTTGCAACCTTTCCAGCCTTAGAAACTCAAATCGTCGAGCTCCCCAATCTGTGGCCAACATCCCTCCCGACGTTCAAAACCACCTATGCCAATTGCTTGGACTTCTATACCTCACCTGTGAGGTCTCCAAATCTTGCTCTGACAATGTCCTTCATCCTGTGTAGTATACTGACTCACATCGGTATGAATCCTGACACTCAGTTGGCCAAGATAACAAAACCCACACATGAACTCTACCCACACTAGTACCTCGAATGAATGACCTCTGTCATGGCATGCCTGCACCTGCCATCACATCCTTTGCATATCATGACTTAAGTGCTCCCCCACTTGAGCTCTCCACCATCTCTCTTGGTCTCCCTGGACATTCTTAGTGTCCAGCTCAACTATCCTTTTATGCTACCCCTCCAGTACTTCGACCCTCGTATGTCTTCACCCCGAGAAGGTATCCATTGTTTTACCACTTTGCCTTTGATCCATTGAAGGTATTTTATAGCTTGCCACAAGCTATTCTCATATCATTGTACCACCTTAGTACTTTGGTCCTCTGCACTTTCACCATAAGTAAGCATTGTCTCACTGTCTCGCTCTAGTACCGTAGCACACTTGCCTTCACCCTGAACACACTCTCGAACTCTGTCTGGCATCACTTTATTACCTCGACAACCCGTGTCTTCACCCCAAGCGACCATTCATTCAATTTCTCCTTGGCACCACCATGGCTCTTCCTTTGTGCCAACGTACATTTCCTCTTTTGTCATGACATGAACTCAACACCACATGGTAGCCTAATCCGTTGGATGTACTTGGCACTCATGCCATTAGGCATCACCTGTTAACATACCTTTGAGCCGCTTTCCTAAGCCATCACGACGTTTTCACTGTAGGCTTCATTTTCGAATCTTACCCAATGCTTAAATGTTGTTTGTTGCACCAAAGACTTTCTCACCTATGCTGTCAACATCACCTTGATCTTAGGCAAGTCTTGCAACCAACCTCACATAATAGATGTTGACAGACTCTGTAGCAAGCAGCCCTCCCGCATAACAATCATGCCCAATATCTCAACTGTATCCGAGCAATCCATTTTTTCGTAAGCATGCTCTGATACTATTGTATCAGACACACTCTCCTTGAGGAACCTTGCCAGACTGGCCAACCTGACTAACCTGGCTCTGATACCAACTGTATCAGAGGTCATCTCCATTGAGCCACCTACCCAGCTTGGCCATCCTAACCAACCTGGCTTTGATACAAATTGTTCAGAGCTAAGCCTTATACCCATCAGCTCTGATACCAACTATCACGACCAGATTTTTCTTTGTTACAACCGTGTGGCGCCCCGACCATCACCCAGCTAAGGCCAACCTTTCTATCATTTGAGTCATTCTCTAACCCGTTGACATGCCCCACATGCGCTGACAAGGATACTGCTCACCGAGTGCCTTAATACGTTAAGCCTTGCTTGACCAGCCCACAAGCTACTTGCATCACCACGACGCTTGTCCCGCTCGTAGGGTCCCTCGTGTCATCGTTGCTCGTGCACACAACTAGTCAGCCACCTTAGTGAGCATGCCGTGCCATTGAAGCACATCTCAAACAACCACAGAGTCCATCACGCTCCACTTGTAGCACTGAAGGCCCAACATACCCACAACACATCCTCGAGCTATCGCTCAAGCCATTAAGCCCACCGACGACCATGACACCTTATGAGGGTACTATGTCGTTCCGCGTAAGACATCACCCTGAGTCTTGCCTTGCCACCAAAGTAGCTGTCCAGGGCCAAGCCAAAATTTTGCCCAGCACCAGGATCAGGCACACCCGAGCACAAGGCCACAGGATAGTCCACTCAATTACCTACGTGCCGCCACTGTTGCATAGTGCATGCTAGTAGCTCACTCATAGGAAAGCCATCGGCCACAACCGAATGCACAATGCCGCTGACACCTAGGGCCCCAAGCATCGTCCCATGACGGAACCCAACCCCTATAGGAAACCTAGGCCACCTTAATGGAAAAGCCTAAAGCTGCAATGCCTCTCATGCGGGCTATGAGCATGTCCATTGCATGACACACTATCTGTTGTGCCGCCCATGCCTCCTGCCCATGTCAAGGGCTTGGGTGCCTCCGAGCACCTATCACTTCTCAAGGTGTAGGCTAAGCTTTTCATGGATTTCTAGAAAGGAACATCAGGGCCCCCTAAAAATTATATTGTACCTTATTACAATATTGTCATCGCACATTATTTATAGTAATGCCAATGTACCAACACCCAAGGCCGCCTAGCCCATGCATGTGCCAAGACATGTCCGTGACAGTACGGCCAACTCACTTCTACCCCAAGTAAAACTCTAAAAACAGTAAATAAACTTCTAATAATCACAAATAACTCCCCAAGGCTTTATGCCTTATTACAAAATCCTTGTCCCACTAAATCAAACTAGAAACACCCTAAAATTAAATAAAAATAACCCAAAAATAAACTGAAAACATCCTAATATCCCTGAAAGTCTTAAATTGAAGAAATCTTCACAGATCTTGAATCGGACGCTCTTGTGGGGTGGCATGTAGAGCAATCTCTTCTCGTTTGCTATATCATTTTCTTGAGGTGGGGAAAAATTCGCCCTTGAATATTGTTGGCTCCACATCCCATCATAGCTACGTGTAGACAAACTTGCTGGACTTCGCAACAATGGCGATGCATGTGGAGGAGGGCCTAAAATGGAGGATTGCTTGCACAAGCTTGGCTTCTTTGACATCTTCCTTGTCTTGATGCATCTTCTGAATTTTAGGCTTGGTATGAACTTGTACAAATGCTAGAACAACCTTCGGCTTTTCAACTTTGACCTACGAGCTAGAATTAGCTTCTGATTCCCGAATTGGAATTAGAGAGGAAATAGGAATCTGAGTTGCTTCTTGTGCTATTCTGACCCTTTTTCGTTTTGCCTCACGCTTATCCATATTAGCAAAAATCCTTCGTACCTCATTAAGTGCTGTATAGAAATTGTCATTCCTGATTTCATGAAGTCTGGCTTGAATTATTTCTCTTTGACGTTGAAGATAATTGCAAAACTATGTGTCATGATACCAATATTTCATGGCATGACAAAGATTCTTGTCCACGAGAACAAGTTTACATCTGAGGACATGTTCATAAACAAATTTCGCACTTATCTCATATTCTTTTAGAGTTAAAGAAATATCATATCTAGAATAATGCACTATGATTTTGAAGCTCAAGATAATTTTTAGGGCTTGCTTGGAAAAAATTAGGGTTATAGAAACATTTTTTAGGAAACTCCAAAAGAATTTAGGGTTGCCCTAAAATATGGAAAGTTGCCCTTTGGATAGATCTAAACCCTTTGGAAAAACCCTAAGGATTTATTTTAGGGTTTTGGGCCTTTTTCAAAAGAGTAGGGCTGCTTCCAAATTAGCCTTACCAAATATTCAAGGTTTAGCTCAACAGATTTAAGATTTTGGTATTTCTTTCAAAACCCCAAAATCTCTAGGGTTTGGCTCTGATATCAAATCAGATGTAAGTTACCCAAGAATTAGGATCCTGCAATGGGAAGAATGATGGGAGAAACAATAAATAATTTTAAAGAAATCAATAACTGAAATCTTTAGTCAAAGAATAGGAGAAAATTAATCAAATCAATTAAAGAAATCAAGATTTCAACTAAAGGTTACAAGAAATAAATTATTGAATCAAGAAAAGGTTAAAGAATCATGGGTTCTTGGTATTTTAGAAGGAAGAAGATGAAAAAGAGAATGAATATATGCTGCTTTCAGACTTTAGGATCAAGAAACCAACCAAGATTTGAATCAAGATTGTTTCTTTATGAATCTTGATAATCTTTAACTTAAGAAAACAATAAAGTAGCAAGTCATAATTGGGATTCAACAAAAATAACAATTATGAATTAAGAAAGGGACAATAAAGAGAGGTTAATGAGTGAGAGAGAAGAAAGAGAAAATGAGAGAAGAAAAAAGGGAAGAAGAGAACTCACTTCACGTGAGGGGTTTTGGAGAACATACCAGCTCAATTCATGGACTTTATAATCAATTTTTATTTCATCATCAATAACTATTACAATATGGGATGACTAGGCCTATTTAAAGGCTCAAAAATATAATTTAAGAAAATTCATAAATTACCCCTCTAATAGAGCTGTATGGTAGGCTCAATTTTACTCCAAATAAAACTCTAACAAACATTAAATAAACTTCTAATAATCACAAATAACCTCCCCAAGGATTTATGCCTTCCTTGTCCCACTAAATCAAACTAAAAACACCCTAAAATTAAATAAAAATAACCTTAAAATAAGTTGGAAATAGTCTAATAACCCTAAAAACTGCCGAAACATCCCTAAAAGTCTTGAATTGAAGAAATCTTCATAGCTCTTGAATCGAGCTCTCTTATGGGGTGGCACATAGAGCAATCTCTTCTCATTGGCTACATCAGAACAGAGGAGAGAGGTAGGTTTTGAACTATTGGTGATGGACGAGGTGTTTGTTGAGTGGTAGAGGCAACTGATGGACAACCATCCATAAAGTACAACCCTTGATCCTCATGGCCTCTACCAATGGTCTTCCCTGTTTTCAAGTACTGAAAAACACAATAAGTGGGAAAAAAAAGTAACACTATAATTTAAGGCTTTTTTAATAAGACTAACAAAAACAAGATTCAACTTAAAGGTAGGAATATGGAACACAAAAGACAAAGGGAAAGATGTAAGAGGAATAAAGCCGATACTAGCTACAAATGACAAGGAACCATCAGTAATACGAAACTTATCTCTTCCGGAAGAAACATGGTAGGAAGGAAACAGACTAGACAAACCGGTCTTATGATGGGACGCCCTGAAATTGATATTCCAAGGCTTACTGGATGGAGAGCTATGAAGGGAAGCTGGAGTACCAAAACATGCAAGGTAACACTAGTAGGCCAAAGCTGTGCCATAAGTCTTCGTGTAGTACAACCACAAATCAGCAACACCAAATAATGGCCATGCCAAGAACAACTCTCACCAACAAGCAACAATAGCCGAATCTTTGAAAGCACCTTAAACAAGAAGCCCAAGTCAAACACAAATCACATAGAACTCATATACTGAAGTAACAAGAAGCCAAAGAGCAACAAAAATACAACTGCTACACGTCGCCACACAAGGCCAGAACCACTTGAATTACTTCAACCAGGCCACACACTGCAACAAACACCAACACAACTGAAGAAAGATGAAAAGAGCTTCCACCGCCATACAGAAACACACTTCACTTGACTTCTACAGGATCACTAGCAGAACCATAACCATGAGACAAAGTAGCAGCATATAATGTCTCCAAACCCTTATAACAATGCCTTAACATAGCCCCATGGCATAAATAGCCCCACGGATCACCAAACAAGCGGAAGAAACTTCAAACAATAGATAGGGCTATAGATCCCAATAACAACACCATAAACATAGTACCAAACACTAATTGTCGTGATCCACAAGTGATCCACGACCTTAGTCTTAGACAAGTCACATACAAGGGGCTAAAAATAGCAACAGGGCAAAAGGTCCAAATGAAGCCCCACAAAGTGATACAAGGTCCCACAATGGCTCACGACCAAGACATACCATCAACAAGGAAGTAGAAGCCTAATGAAGTCACCATACACGAAAAACAAAACAGAAAAAACGTAGAGTATGGGCTGATGGTAGATATATAATGCCAAAAAATCACAAAATGCTCAAATGAGCATAGAATTGCATTGGATTTAAGGCAAAAGGTGGATCACATATAGAGAGACTAAAATGAACACAAATTGTAGCAAAAAAAAACTCTATAATCAAGCAAATCTAAGAAAAATCTCAGAAAATAAAAAAAAATACATAAAAAATAGCGTACGACTCCAAATCATATGACCAGTGGTGCCACAAAACTCCATAAATCATGATCTACCAAGAATCGAAGGCTTCATCATTCACTTACCAGGTTCGTATGGATGGCGACGTCATCGTTATGACCTGTTGACATCAGTAAGCGAAGGACAGTCGATGTGCAGGTGTTCTCTGACTCCAAATTGACAAACTTGGCTCTGATACCAAGTTGAAATGTGAGTGATTTAGGTGTTTCTATGTTAGGGATTTGAGTAGAGGAAGAGAAGGAAGAAGAATGAGAGAAGGGAGATTGGGAAGAGTACGTATGGAGAGTGTAGATTCACACTCTCACATATAACAATATTTACTAGAGTCAAAAAGTCAAATGCAAGCGGATTAAGGAAGGTGATGGGAACGCTCAATTCTTTCAAAAGGTTGCAAATGGAAAAAATATGAAAAATTCTATCTCCAGGTTGTGCATTGAAGGAGTTGTGGTGGAAGACTTGGAGTTAATTAAAGAGGAAGCCATTAAATTTTTTTTTCTGTTGTTTATGCTATGGGGGTTGGTTCTTGCCCGTTTATTGATAATCTTTTTACTGACTCTTTGGATGTGCATGAGGCCGAGTCATTGGAAAAAGGTCTTAACTAAGGAGGTTAAAGAGGTTATCTTTAGTATGACCAAAGATAAATCTCCAGGTCTAGATGGTTTTATCATGCACTTCTATCAAGATTGTTGTGACATTATTAAAGAAGGCTTGATGAAAGTGTTTCGTGGAGTTCTTTAAGAGAAGTACTATTAACAAAAGAGTTAATGCTACTTTCCTTGTCCTTATCCCCAAGAGGGAAGGGGCTTCAAGTTTTCGGCCTATCAGTTTGGTAAGCAGAGTTTACAAAATTATTGCTGAAGTCTAATCTTTGAGGCTTTGCAATGTTATGGACAAGGTCACTTCCAACTCCTAATGTGCTTTTGTGAAGGGGAGATAGATTATGGATGGCATTCTAATTGTTAATGAATGTGTGGATGAGTTGCATAAGATGAAGAAGTCGGGGCTTGTTTGCAAGATGGATTTGGAGAAGGCATATGATAGAGTCGATTGGGAATTCTTGCGATGGGTGTTAAAAAGAAAAGGTTTTGAAGATAGATGGATTAGTTGGATTATGGGGAGTTTGATCTTTATTATGTTGAATGGAGCTTCCAATGGCTTTTTTGGATCTTTTCGTGGTTTAAGGCAAAGCAACCCGTTATCCCCTTTCTTATTTACTTTGGTGGTTGAATCTTTCAGTGCCTTAATGTCCAAAGCTGTATTTTTACTCCTTATCGATGGCTTCCATGTTGAAAGAGACAATTTCTTTATTTCACACCTTCAGTTTGCAGACGATAGCATTTGCTTCATTAAGGACACAGATGTCCAGGTTCTACATTTGAAGTATATCCTCCAGACCTTTGAAACTATTTCTGGTCTTAAAGTTAACTATTCCAAATCTAGTTTGGTGGGTATTGGGGCAGATGAGGAGAACCTCTATAGATTTGCTTATATGTTGGGTTGTAAAGTGGAGACTTGGCCTCTGAAGTATTTGGGTCTTGCACTTGGCGGATGTTCAAAGTCTTTATCTTGTTGGAACCCAGTGGTGGAAAGGGTGCATAAGAAATTGTCTTATTGGAAAAAATCCTACATTTCTTTGGAAGGTAGGATAACTTTGATTAAAGTCGTTATGTTCAATGTTCCAGTTTATTATGTCTCTGTTTAAGACGCCGACCAAGGTGGTTTAGATTTTAGAAAAGAGTCGGCATGATTTTTTTTGGGATGGTGGTATGGGAAAGAAAGATCATTTGGTAAAATGGGTGGATGTGTGTAGACCTAAAACTCTGGGGGGTTGGGTATCAGGCATTTGAAGGAGAGGAATTTGGTTTTATTGATAAAGTACCTGTGGAGATTTTCCCTTCAGAGAGACAGTTTATGGCATTCCACTATTCTCTGCAAGTATGGTATTTGTTCTAATGGTTGAGATGTCAACCCTTAACATTCCCATTCTATGTCTCTATTATGTAAAAACATCATTTCATTATTCCCTTTGTTTTTTTCTAATGTCCGGTTCTCTGTGGGCAGCGACAACTCTGTTCGGTTATGGAAGGATCTATGGTAGGGGGATCATTGTCTATCCTCCTTTCCGAGGGTTTTTAGGCTCTAAAGAGGGCAAGGTCTCAAAGTTCCTTTCAAAGTCCCCATTTTGACCTTCTTGGAATATTGGTTTTACTTGAGATCTCAATGATTGGGAAGTGGATTTGTTAACTACTCTTATGTCTCTTCTTAATGAAGCTTTCCTTTCTAGATCAAAGAATTTGGATTTTGGAGTTGACATGAAAATTCTCTTCTAAATCCCTTCTCTTGTCCATTACCCAAATCGATCGTTTTTTAAATCCTTTTCCATTTGAAAAGATTTGGAAACCTCCTGTTCCCCCTCGGGTCAAAGCCTTCGCATGGACCATTGCTCTCAATCGTATTAATACCATGGATATGTTGTAAGGGAGAAGGCCTTTCATGCAGATTTTGCTGCATTGGTATGTTCTTTGTAGATGTAAGGGAAAATCAACAAGGCATCTATTCATTTATTGCAGATTTTTGAGAACAATTTGGGATCATTTCTTCTCAAATTTGAATCATTGGGTTATGCCACGTGAGATGGTAGAGTTTTTTACTCAATAGAACTATGGGGTTGGGAGAGCGTGGCAGGTGCTTTTGGGATTGTCTTATTCATGCGGTTTTGTGGAGCATTTGGAAGGAAAGGAATCTTATAATTTTTTAAGGGAGGCAAAAGTATTGTAATGGCTGCTATTATTTGGGAGGTTGAGAGCTGGCTCTTTTTTACTAAGGAGTTTCAAGGGCTCTCTATCTCTGGATTCATGAATGATTGGGTGACTTACATCTCTCTCAACCCTATAGTACCTCAAAGAAGTGTGTTGGTTTGGCAGCCCCCTTCTCCCAACTTCTTCAATCTTAATTTTGATGGGTCATCAAAAGGAAACCCGGGTCCAGGCGGTTTTGGTTGTGTTTTGTGGGATTGCCAAGAATTCGTTGTTTGTGTTCTTGCGGTCCCTCTTGGCAGTTGTGATTCTACTAAACCCGGCACCTCCTCAAAGCACCTTAACACACATCTAATCATCCTAATTTGCCTTTGGGATCTTTGCAAAAAGGGTAAATTCTGCAAACTGAAGATGTGTTACTTGAAGCCCTCACTCACCAGACTCAAAACCTTCAATTAATCCACTATCAGCTGCCCTCCTTGACATTCCTCCTAATGCTTCAAGCACTAAAAGAAATAGAAAAGGGGATAAGGATCCCCATCTCTAAGACCCCTTACACTCCTTTAAAAACCATTGGGAGACCCATTTATCAAGACTGAAAAAGTTGGAAAGCCATAGCATTTCCACATCCAATCCCTCTATTTTTCTCTGAACCCAAATCTTCTAAACATATAATTAAGAAAACTCCAATTTATATGATAATATGCTTTTTCAAGATCCAATGGCATACTACCCTTGGGATATCCTCTCTAATCCGTGAATCAATCAGCTCATTAGCACATAGGACCCCGTCAAGAATGGACCTTCCCTTAAAGAAAGCACCCTGGACCGAAGTGATGATAGGTGGAAGGACTTTTTTCATTCTTTTTGCCAAGATTTTTGCGATGGTCTTGTACATGCTCCCCACAAGGTTAATTGGTCTAAACTCTTTCAGTTACTCGACCCCTTCCTTTTTAGGGATCAATGAAATGAAAGTATTATTGCTCCCATAATCAAGAAAACCATTCTTGTAAAGGTCTTTTAAAGACTCCATCAAATCCACTTTGATAGTTTCCCAATTAGATTTAAAGAAAGCCAATGAGTAACCGTTGGGACCTAGTGCTTTATCACCTTCAAGTTCCCAAACAACCCCTTTACTCCATTTCTATCAACCTCTCAAGCCAATCCCTATTGAAATCCGAGATTCTAGTGAAAGACCATCTAAGTTAGGCTTTCTAATCCAATTTTCATGATATATAAGTTTCCAAAGAATTCCTAATTAACTCTGGATCCTCAATAAACATGTCCCCATCTCTCAACTTATGAATCAAATTTGGTTTGATTTTGGTGTCATTTAAAAAGTTATTTAGTTATATTCCAGTAAGTCCAAGATCTTGCGAATCCAATGTGATTTGGGAAAAGTTATGGCCAAAATACTGGTAAGGTACCAATTTATGATGGGAATATCTATTTTAGAGATTATTTTAATTAGGAGTTTCTTTAGTTGGTTTTTGGTAGTTAAGGTTTTTCTAGGATTGATAATAGAGTCTAGTCATATATATAGAGACTAAGTGATGTAGTTCAAGTTGCACTCAATCATACACCACATCAGAGAAAGTAATTAAATACAAAAAAATAAAAGAACAAAAGAAAGAGATAATAGTAACAATGAAGGCACACACACACACACACACACACACACATATATATATATCAAGAGAGAGAGAGGGTTTCAGGGGTCAGAGAAGCAATGACGTTTATACTTGGCAGATCTTAGATAGGAGCGCGTCAGCTTGCCCAAAGCTTTGAATGCCGTTCTACAACCCTAGAAATCCTGGGTTTTTGGATGAAATGACGATTGTGAGGGTTTTTTGCAGCAATTGCTTCAACTGCTTCTCCTTCCCCTTCGTTCTTCTATGCACAATTTGAGAGCTAATCCTTCCCCTCGTTCATATTCAATCTCTGTAGATACGAATAAGTCACCCATTTGTTTCAAACTCTTCTCTTGTTGTGTCATGTGTGCTCAAAGCTGTATTCGACTGCAAACTATAACACTAACACAACAGAATTTAGACTGATCATAAACGTTGTAAAAAGTAGAAGAAACAATCTATTATGTCATACCTTTGAGAAATTTAGGTCCAGCTTCAAGGTCCTATTCTTGCATAGCTCTCACCTTGCAACATAAAGACGAAAGATAAATGAAATGAAATTAAGCTTAAATTAAAGTAGATGTTAAGGGGAGATTGTGCAGAATTTTGTTGCAGAATCAAAAAGAGTTGTCAAAAGTCAAGGTTGTATTGGGAGAGAGAAGAAAATGAGAGGAAACAATGTTAAAGAAGGGAAAAATAATAGGGGAGATAGTAAAGAGGCAACAAACTGTTAAAGGAAAGAAAGAAGGAAAAGGTGGATTCATGTGTGTAGGATCAGAGAGAATTTAGGGGGAGAGAGATGTGCATAGGAGAGAGAATAGAAGGAAAGAGTTATAAAGAGAAATTGAATGGCTTTATAAGGAAGGTTTAAGAAGTACGGTATATAAAGAGATGTAAAGAGATTTTAAATTCGGATTAGCAAGGTTTGACGTGGGTAGGGGTTTTGACCAGCACACGTGTTCTCTCCCTCCCCCTATATTCTATGTAATCCTAATCCTCCTCAGTCCCCCAATTCTGTATTTCTTCTTCTCTTTTTATCATTCCTAAAAAATCTCTGAAATGGTCCAACCTTGGAGATAGATATTGGTTTGATATGAAAAGGATTCATGAGAGAGAGAGATAGAGTATCCCTAAAATATCTCTAAAAACCAGTCCAACCTTGGTAAGAGATTGTGGTTGGATTTGGAAAGGATTCATTGGATGAGGGGGAGAGTGAGAACACGTGAGGGAGAGAGAATTTAGGGAGGGGAAGAGAAAACATGAGGGAGAGAATTTAGGGGGGGGGGAGAGAAAGTGTGTAAATGGAGAGAGATAGTGGTGCAAAGGAGAATTTTATAATGAATACAGTTGATGCTTTGAGAATTTGGTTTGTTGCAAATTCTATTCTCATTTTTTTGAAGTTGATGCTTTCGAGAGCCTCTAAGTGCTGGCTCATAGATTTCATAGGTGCTACACCCTTGGTTTATCATATTCCTGCTTTTTCTTCTATTTTTTATTTTGTTCTATCTATTTATTGCTATATTTCCAATGTCTTCATCCCTAATTCTTCATATATTATTTAAAACTCAAATTTCTGATCAACTTCTTATTCTTGATTTTCCTTGTTCTCTTAATCCATTACCATATTATTAGTTCTGATCAATTCTAAATCATTCTAACACCCCATGACTGCTGTTGTAGTTGCTGATTTGCTTTATAAATTTTCCTGTTATGGTTTTCAACCGATTTCTCATAATTTCATTACTCAACCCTGCATCATCTTTCTTCTTTGAAATTTTTTGTTAATTTATTATCTTCGAAATTGTATTGTTGTTGTAGGGACTTTTACATATCGATGAATATCCTCCAGATGCTAATCAGGGATTTGACATTCCATCAGCTGTTATTAGCTTTCCTGAATTCAAAGCAAGCAGGCATTTTCTTGAAGGGAACTCGTCAAGCAAGTCGCCCATGTTATCAAAATTTCAGGTAACAATCATTTCAGGCGTGGCTCTTCGTCCTGAAGGAGTCTCATTTTAGATATCATCTTATTGATTATCTTGATTGTGTGGATTTATTCTGCAGGAGAAGAATCCTGTGCTTTCTTACACAGAAGTATTACTCGTGCCTCTTGCTACTCCTGATTTTAGCATGCCTTACAATGTCATTACAATTACATGCACGGTCTTTGCTTTATATTTTGGATCGCTGCTCAATGTGTTAAGAAGGAGGGTTGGTGAGGAAGAAAGATTCCTAAAAAGCAAAGGTAATTCAATATCTTGGAAGTGGTTAGATCAGTCCACTGTGAGAATGAGCATGTGGTACACACTGTCCATTTCTGCCATTGTGGTGGACATTCAGAAAGTTCAGCTTCTATCATCTAATAGATCCCACCAAAAAAGAGCTCCTTGCACAAATTGATCTGATTGGAGGATCCTAATTATCTAATCTCTAGAGTTCTTTATGGAACAGATTTTTATGGTAGCATTTAGGTTGCATGATCAAGAAACTGGTTTATCTTTTAGTTTGACAATGGCTTCTTTTGAGGTTCCCAAAATACACCCTTAAAGCTAAACAGCAATAACTTGCCTGAACTATTGTAGGAAGTCAAACTTCCAAACTATTTACTACAGAGGGAAACCACCACATCTAAAAATGCCATATGATACATTCTTTGGAGTATGCAGAGTTAATTATACTCTTAGAGACACCGATTAAAACAAAGACACACACACACCCATACATGCATATACTTAGACAACATCAATTGATAGTGACTCAAATGTCATGGGAAGACAACATTATGATATCCCAACTGTATCCAAGGTTGAATGATCTTTTGTTCTCCCTTTTGAGTAATCTGTGTTAACAGAAAGGTCTAGAAGTCTTCTTTTGTCCTTTTTAAGGACTTCTTATATTTGTTCTCTTAAATATAGTTAGCATTACTACTCATAGTTTTAAAGAATGGGAAAGGCATCAGGTTCCAATCCTGATGAGAAATTGGATCGGATGTGTCAATCTGATGCCAATCTGTGGTGATAACAAAGGGTTAAATGGTCAGATTAGGCAATCTGTGCCAGGTACACAACTGATTCCCAATCTGGATCGCACTATGTGGATTGGGATTGGATGATCCTTGATTCCATGCTACTACTAGCCCCTGTTGACATGGAAATATTCTCTGAATAATGATGAAGTTCCTTTTTCTGGCAACAAATGTAGTTCCTTGTTTCTCTGCTAATCAATGTTCAGAAAACTCAGAAACTTGACAAAGAATTGGTCTTCAGTTGCATTTTTTACTGAGCATAATCGACTGTGACCTCAAAATCTTGTTTGTGTGCATGGAATGCAGCTCAGCTTACTTAGTCGCAACCCTTTCTTTTCTTCTATTTGTTTCTTTTTCTTTCTGTTTATAATTAAAGCTGAAATTGGAATCAATAGTCGGTTTGGCCAAACTTGGTCAACTTATGGTGCCAGGTCTTTCATCAAGTTTTAAATGTTACCCCTTTTTGTGGTTGATTTGTCTCAAATATGAACATTTGTTCATTCCTCCTCCAAACAGAAGAGAAAGCATTCCCTTGGCAATAAGGCATCAGGTAGTGCACTTGCACTGTAGGTATAATATGTCAGAGTATCTCTTGGCTGTTACTGGAAAAGCTTCATGAGAGAGTGTTTTGGTAATCACTTCCCTAGCAATTGACTGGGTGATCAATCTGCTGTGAGAACCTTAGGGGATTAAAGAATCTTTTGTCATTCTACATACTTCATGGAGTTAGGCTTGAATCCTGTAGCGACAATAATGCCATACGGAAATTCAAGGTGTTTAGTTGCAGGCCTTGGCCTCGGGAGGGGGGGGGTGCCTCAGGAGATGGATGTACAACCTAGGCAGATACTGTATAGGTGTCTGATGTCTCTGATGAGGGTGAGGAATGTAAGGTTGATGTGTGAGGGAGGTGGTTGTTTCGGACATTGAAGAGAACATGAAAAAAGGCTGTCAATCACTCTAAGTTTGTAAGATGCTACGTCTTTTTTTCTATGTGGTGAGAAGCATGCTGATTATATCAGACGGCTTCAGGAAAAGGATATTTCTTAGGAGTAGATGGTGGAAATGAGTATGTGAAGGAAGGTAATGCTTTCGAAAAGGAAGTTGCCCTGAATTTTAATCCTCGTCTAGAAGAAGTCGTCTAAGAGAGAATCTTGAGACAATCAAGTTGCAGACATATGAGGTGTTTTGGGGGTTGGCTGATTTGTTGGTTCGTAATACCAAATTTTGGTGGGGCCTGGTGGATGTTTTTGGGGCTTGGGTGTGGGCTTTTTATGTGTTTTTTTGTTGTTTGAACAACAAGTAAATTGTTAAACA
>JAOXJP010000003.1:12454171-12468509 GCA_025762735.1 Platanus orientalis | reverse complement strand
ATCCTTTTTCATCTCAATTTGTAGAATTGATAAATGCCACTTCTCTATAGAATTTCAAATCAATACAAATAGATTATATTTTTCTTTCTTTATTTTTATGGTTAATTGCTATTTTCTTTTTATTTTTCCTTTTATAATGTAGTCTCACTGTTCCAAAATCCAAACATATAGTAAATCCTAGGTTACTTGGGCATACAAGAAGTTATTTAGACTTATGTGTGTAATTTTTTTTTTTAATCTACATGTGATGCTGGTTAAACTGAATATTTTTTTTTTAAATCTACTTGTATATATTTATCAATACAAATGTTTTGTGATTTTTTGGCCATGCTACAGGCTGACACCTTGTGTGTATGGTGTTAAAAGCATCAGAAAAATGCTCGGCTAAAGCAGTAAGGTGCCCAAAAAGAGGCACCAAATTTAAAAACACATCTTGCATCAGTCTGGTGTGGCTAGAATCAAACAATTTTGGTCACAGAATAATATTGTTCTATTTATAGAAGCTTAAAGAGATAGATTTTTATTTTTACTGTCTTCCAGTGAGCCAAGTCACCTTCTTGCAAGAATATTCTGAAGAGATTATCAAACCTGCTTTTAGAAACTTCAAGTATAAAAATTAAAAATCAAAACCCCTTTAGTTAGATCAAATCAGATTTTCTCTAATCCACTTGGCATAGCAAGCTAGTGTTTATAGGGAATTAACCAAAAGTGCTCCAAATTGATTGGAGCATATTTGTAAAATGTCAATAGTACTCTTTTAATTCCTTTAAAAAAAAAAATTGTCCACATCAAGATGGTATGATGTTACTGTCCAGGGGATTATGGTCGTTTCAAGAATTAAGATGAAAATAATAATCTGACAGGGCTTGAGGATTTTAATTAAATAAATTTAAGTAAAAATTGTTTAAAACAATGTGAATATTCTTTCTTTTTTGAGAAATAATAATGTTGCCAATTGTGGCAATATTTATTATGAAATTAACTTTTAGAAATCTGAGTACATCTCCCTTTGGAATTTAATATTTTCTTTCTCATATTATGAAAGAATGATAGAAACAGCACAGAGCCCAAAATAACTCATGTATTCTACAGAATTTAATTTTGTTTTCAACCAAAAAATTTGATGGGTTCTCTCAGATTGTTGATTATTATTTTCTATAACCACCAACTGAAGACAAGTCCTAATGAAATGTTAAAATCACAAGAACTCAGATTTCCAAAGTTCTTGATCCAAAAATATTGTTGGGTACTGACTGAGAGAAGGATCAATGGCTAGTTTTCTATTACCATCTTCACAAATCATGTCCCAAAAGTTGAATTCATCACAGAACCTCATGTTTTATTCAAGCCACTCCAAGCTTGAAAACTACAGGTCTTCAAGCTTCCTTGATGAATCAGAAGAAGATGAAGAGGAAGAGGTTGATGAAGAAGGTCCACTAGGGACTAAAATTTCATGAGGCTCAATTGGAGGAACTTCATCAGCGCAGAAACCATCACTGTTTTCTATGGAATTGAATTGGCTTGTGATGCTCTTCTCTTTTCAATTTATCTCAGTAATGGGTAACTATAAAGATGTCTCATTTCCTTTGTTTTGATATGCTTTAGAGAGGGACCCTATAACAGAGTGTTGTTCTTGTGGTGGTGTTGGTTGTAGATCTGCTGAAGTGGAGATTGGCTTGTGAGTGAGAGGATCAATTCCCATATAACAATTGAAAAATACATAACAATAAACTGAATATAATTTTTTGAAGTTTGTTGTTTTCTTTACATTTATGATCTCTCTCTCTCTCTCCCTCCTTTTGGGATAAAACATTTATGATATCTCTTTGCTCTCTTATGTTGTGTAGTGCTTGACATGGAGCGCATAATAATGTACTTTCTATTTGGGAAATGATCCATGGTAGAGGCTAAAAGTAAATGATTTTTATATGGATTCCTATCCTTTTTTAGAATCATTTTAAAAAAAAATACAATTAGTGGCGGTCGGGTGACCACTGCTAAATGTAATGCATTATTATTAGTGGCGGTTATTAGTGGCGATCAGGTGACCGTCGCTAATTGTAATGCATTATTATTAGTGGTGGCCCACTGACCACAGCTAAAAGTTTACGACAGTTACTTATAGCCGCCGCTAAATCAGTCAGCAACACATCCTTTGGTGGTGAGATTATGGCCATCACTAAAAGATTTAGTGGCGGTTTGTAAACCTTTAGTGGTGGTCGTTGACTGCCACCAAAAGTCATAATTTTTGTAGTAAAGTGGAAAGGGATGGAAACATGAATAATGTAGTATGAATCTGCTTAGTTAATTTAATGTTTTGTTATTGTGGTGTTGGAACTTTGAAAACATTGTAATTTGATAGTTGGTAGCTAACGAATTAACTTTTGTGTAATTTGTGTTGAAAAAAGTATTTTATGGATAATGGTTGTTTGTGTTGATACATAACTCTATAACTGTGACACATGATTGGTTTTTGAGTTTGGTGTCTGTTGTTATACGAAAATTCATGTAATTATAAAATTACCCCTATCACAAAGATGAATAGTACTTTGCGAACTAAGGCATAAAATGGCCGTCACGATGGCATGCAACTCACGAAGGACACGTGACTCACAAAAGGATCAGCAAACTTCACATAAAATAACAACACTGTGAAGGGATTTCTTTGCGATGGATGAAAAGTGCTTCACAAAAGCAGGTGCATCGCGATGAATAGTCCCGAAATCACAAAATTGCTATTTTAAGTGACACAAATCCTAAGGAATCACGATGATAGTGGTTTTATACTCTAAAAAATGTCTAGAAACTGAATGGAAAGAATCCCACTCATATAAGACTCATATATTTGTACAGATCTCGAAATATGTACAAGATAGACATCAAAAAGGAAATCTACTTCAATTATAACTCTATCACATTTGCAGAATCTCATATATCAATGGATCAAATAGAGATAAAGTTGGACTTTTACACGCTTGGGAAGTTGTATAAGTATCCAAAACTCTGTAGTAATCAATCAAACATCGCCATGTCATCAAGGGAAAGCTAGATTCAAGGAAACAAACATGCAAAGGAGTCTTAGAAGGAAATCAACTATAATACATCTATTTAAACCCTAAACTCCACACGTTCAATAGAGATAGATATATGAAGAAAGCTTTCAAGCAAAGAAGTTCGATACACATAGAAAAGTAGATGTCATATTTTGTTCACAGTTTGGTAATACCCTAGACGACCAAAGCTCTCATCTCTCTCCACGGCTAACACACTACAAGTCCATGCCAATCATCTTCAACTATAAGCAAGTCCATTAAACCTTTGCAAAAGCTACATGGAAAAGACATACACTCACGTATTCGAAGTCGATGCTAAGACTAGGTAAGGCTGAGAGAATTGTAAAGATAATAAAAGAGGACATCATATGTTTTTGTATCTTACACCATGTACGACAATAAAGCTTCATATTTTCATTCATGCATTCTTGTTATACAAGTCGAGTAAAAATTAGGAATCATAAGTTTGCCCATTAAACAGTAATAATTAACAAGTCTCTTTGGAGATTTGGAGTGATCATTCACCACACATAAAATAATAAACCAACTCTTTAAAGGTTGGGTAATTTGATACACTTTAAATTTCAACGTTCTTAGAGAACAACGAAATTTGATGTTATAGTTTCTTTTGAACACCTATTATTTCATCTTAACACTTTTTTGGACATTTTTAACCCACAAACACAACACTTGTCAACTCATCATTCATTATACATACTATAGACACTTTTTCATCACAAAACATTTTTTTCCAATATTTTTTAGTTAATAGATACGTAGAGTATAAAAGTTACACTACCTTAAATTTTATTTGTTTTTTAATGATTTTTTAACATATATCATTATTATTCGTCGTTTCCCACTTTATTTTTATGAAAAATAAAAGCTTACAATCCTCGATCCGATCCTACAATACTCAAGACCCCTCACCAATCTTACATAGAATCTCGTTTTTAACAACCTTGCCCGCAAGTAGAAGAGGTAGGCATATAACTAAATCATTTTTTTAGATGATATCCTTTTTACTTTTTGGGAGTACGTTTGTGCCTTTTCTAATCACAAGAATACTTATGGGCACAGAGTATCCTGATTAGAAGTAAAATTGTTGCTCCTATGATTAGCCTCCTCTTTTTTATTTCCCATGTAGTTTTTAAGTACTCACTTCTTGACAATTGAAATATAGGAGTATCATTTCCTAACCAATTGACCCACCAAGCCACCCGATTCATTTTAGATTTGGGTTGCTGACTTTTTAAAATCGGGAGCTTTTATTTCCACCATAGTTTTTTTTAAGTCCACCTCACTTAAAAAAAATTATTTATTTTTCCCTTGATACCCCACCCTTAATCCCTCCCTCCCATACCTCTGGCGGTGCAGCACCCCCTTCGGCGTTGCAGCACCCATCCTCCTCTCTCTCTCCCTTTCTCCCGCATGTCCTCCTCCTCCTCTCTCTCTCTCTTCTCTCCCGCACTACACTCCCCTCTCTCCCTCTCCTGCATGTCCTCCCCTCTCTCTTCTCTCCTGCACTACACTCCTCTCTCTTTCTCTCTCCCGCATGTCCTCCTCTCTCTCTCCCTCCCCCTCTCTCTCCTTCTCTCCCTCCCTCTCTCTCTCTCTCTCTCCTCTCTTCCTCATCTTCTCTTTTCTTCTCCCCGGTGTCACCGTTCAGACTCACAAGCTAAGCGAGGGTTCCTCTGTTTGGACCTGTAGGTTCGAGCAGGGCCCCTACCTGCTCAGACTTGCGGGTCCGAACGGAAGGACCCCCGCTCGGCCTGTGAAACGGTGACACTGGGGAGAAAAAAAGAAAGAAGAAGAGGACGAGGGAGGGAGGGAGGGAGGGAGGGAAGGAGATAGAGGGGGAGGGAGGGAGAGGGACGAAGAGGGGAGTGCAGTGCGGGAGAGAGGAAGGGAGAGAAAGAGAGGGAGGGAGAGAGAGAGAGGAGGATGGGGTGCTCAACGTTGGAGGGGGCGCTGCACCGCCGGAGTGGTCGTTAGAGGTGTGGGAGGGAGGGATATTAATGGAAAAATAATGAAATTTTTTTAAAGTGAGGTGGACTTAGAAAAAACTGTGGTGGAAATAGAAGTTCCTTTTAAAATCTCAACATTGGGTTGGGCTTGGACTAGGCATTGTCCAATCAAACCCCTACTTTCTTTAAAGGGTTTTTCTATTGCCACCACACTTTTTTCTAAGTCCACCTCACTTAAATTTTTTTTCCTTTTATACCCCAACTCCCTCCCTCACCTCTTCAACGGTTGCAACGCTCCCCTACGGCGGTTGTAGCGCTCCCTTCGACACCCCTCTCTCTCCCTTCCCTCTATCTCTTTCACCCTCCTCTTTCTCTCTCCCGCACCCCCTCATCCTCTCTCTCTCACCCTTCCCTCTCTCTCTCTCTCTCTCTCTCCCTCCCTCTCTCTCTTTCTCCTTCTCTGCCGCACCACCTCTCTCTCTCTCTCTCTCTCACTTCCTCCCTCTCTTCTCTTCCTCTTTCTTTCTCTCCCTCTCTTTCCCCCTTCTTTTTCCTGTCGGTGACTTGTTCAGACCCATAGGCCCTAATAGGGGTCCCTCCGTTCGGACCTGCAGGTCCGAGCAGGGCCCTTCCGTTCGGAAGGTCCTACCGAATAGAGGGGCCCTGCTTGGACCTGTAGGTCTGAACAGAGGGACCCCGTTCGAGCGCCTGTGGGTCCGAATAGGTCTCTAGTAGGAAAAAAGAAGACGAGAGGGAGAGTGAGAAAGGGAGAGAGAGGTGGTGCGGAAGAGAGGGAGAAAGAGAGAGAGGGGAGTGTGGGAGAAGGAGGGAGAAAGAGCTGGAGGGGTGCTAGAGGGAGTGCTGCAATCCCAGAGGGGAGCGCTGCAACCGCCGGAGAGGTGAGGGAGGGAGTTGGGGGAAGGGGAGTGCAGTGCGGGAAAGAGAAAGAGAGAGAGACGGGAGTGCAATGCGGGAAAGAGGGAGAGAGAGATGAGGATGGGGTGCCGGAGGTGTGCTGCAACCGCCAAAAGGGGAGCTAACCGCCGGAATGGTCGCTGAAAGTGTGGGAGAGAGGGGTATCAAAGGAAAAAAAAATTAAATGAGATGGACTTAGAAGAAATTGTGGTGGAAATAGAAGCTCTCTAAATGAGCTTGATCAAGCTAGGGTGGGTGAGCTAGGCTGATTTCAAAACTATTATAATCTTAACTAATTATAATATTTAATATGATAAACCTTAATACAAGGCTTTACTGTTAGTTTTGATTTTTTTTTATTTTTAAATAGTGATCCAGTGCACGAGGCTCCCGCTAACAAGGGATTTGCGGAGGGCAAGATGTACGCAGCGTTACGCCATTACTGTTAGTTCTGATTTTTAATTTATATGAATTCAGGTATTGAGTTCTGTACTTACTTGGGGGAATTACAGCTCGGGCTTAAGTGTGGAGTCAGTCAGGGATCGAGCCCAACACAATTTTCATGAACCCGGACCCAACCTTACTCGGCTAGGTTATTGCCTTAGGCTGGTATGACGGTTGGTTAATCACGACATTATAATGTGTCATTGCAATCAAAAAGCCATACGCTCTTGGGCACTCGTAAATGTGTAAGGTTTGTTAGATCAAACTATTAAAGCACACTTTAGATGTTCTTCTTCTTCTTTTATTCCCTTCTGATGATTGGTGTTGCGATAGTAATTTCTATGAGAAAGTATGAGTCTGCCGCTACAAATACCGTTTTATTTTGAATTATTTTGTAGACACAAAAAAGTGACACTGATTAGTGGTGATTTTAAACTGAACTGGGCCGGCCTTGCTTGTGAGTAGCCTGGGCTTCGGTTGGCAAAATAGGACCGCAGTGCGCCTATTTTTTGAACATTTAGGCCCAATTAAAAATTTTGCTGTTATGAGCGTTCTTTAGGCCCATTGAGCCAGATAAGGTTTTTGAGGCATGGTCCAATTTATTTTTTATTTTTTCAATTTAGTTACATTCAAATTCTTTTACTTGATTTATAGACTAATATAGTAATAATATAACACGATAGCTGATTAATGGTGATTTTAAACTTATCTACGCCCCCTTTTTTTTTTTGTTAATGAAGCGCTTCGGTTCCCCTGCAAAGTCTAAACTATGAATGTTTTACCTACTTGGGCGGTTGACATGTGGTGAAAATTTGAAAGTCTCAACTTTCATCGTTTCACTTTTGTTGATTTTTTGTCATGTATTGATCACTGAAAGTGTAAATCTTTTCGGTGCTGATGTGTCCACCCCTATGTCAGGTGGGACCTTATTTGTTCGTTAAGAGTCACACCAAATCCAAGAAGCAGTTTACGAGTACCTATTTTTTTCGAGAAGGATTTTGTCCACCTCCGGCCTCCCTTAGCAAAGCAAATCCGCCGGGCATTAGAGGGTGGACATGTCAACGGCGAAAAGTGATAAGTGTCCCCCCTCCCCCCACAAAAGTGTAAATCACTTTTCAGCAATGATGTGTCTACCCCCTCACACCAAGCGGATCTCTGTGTTCTTAAGGGAGGTGGACAAAATCCTTTCTCAATATTTTGTTGTTAAAACAGTTTTAAACCTGTAGACATCACCCAATCAAGGAAGGTTTGTGCTCGCTCCCCTAAAAACCACTAACCTCTGCCCCCTAACAAGGGGCAAGCACATCAGCGCCAAAAAATGATTTTCACCTTTTGGGTGGGACACAATTCACTTTTCAGCGCCGATGTACACAGCCCTTGATAGGGGCGTTGGTTAGCATTAGTTAAGGGGAGTGTTCCCAATCCTCTTTGCACCGAGATTGGATGTGGTAAGACTAAATAAAGTCATCCTAAGATAGGATTGACACAGGCCAAACACATAAGCGTTGAAAAAGTGAGTTACACTTTTTTGGGATGCTCTTCACTTTTTTGACACTGATGTGTCGGCCCCTGTGTCAGTCCTACCTTAAGGTGGCTTTAGTTAGTGCTACCAAATCCTCAGGACCTCACCTTTTGTGTATCAGGACACGGAGGGACATACTGTTTTGGGCTCTATACGTAAATCCCTTGATCAACGGGACTGTTATGACGCTACTGTAACAGTTCATTAAGTCACGTATTAAAAAAAAAAACGATTCACGAGTTTCACGAGGCTCAGGATCTTCTGCGGTAGATTAAACTGCATTTATGTGTAATGAGTGTCTAAAGCGCCAAACGTTAAAAAAATTAAAAGTTCTCATCCCAATAGGTTAGAATTTAAGTTTTTACTTACGTGTTGTGCTGCAAAAACCATTTCATGTTAATGTATTTTAGTTTACCGCAGAGGATCAGTTTTACTTCACGGAAAGGAGCCAAGTTGACTCTTTCCTTGTCACAATCGACCTAGAGACGAGTGTTCGAGTCACATCGAGTGCTAGCACTTTATGATGACGGTCGAAACTCGAAAGTGACACTATTCCATAAGAAGCTCCACCGGCGGCTCCTTTTACTTTGGCAGCTTTTTCTTTTCTGAGAATGATTGTCTGTGTTGATACAGACCTCTGCAATTGTTCCATTGATTGACACATAATTTGATGTCTCTTTTTGAGTACCTACTTTTTCACCCGGACACTCTTTTGGATATTTTTACTCAAAAAACACAAGACATGTCAGTTTATAATTCACCGTAGACTCTACAGAGGCATTTTCATCACAGAACATTTTCTTTCTTTTCTTTTGTGTTTTGGGGTTTTCAGGGCTTTCGCCGTTTGAAGGCTTTGGAGGTTAGAATTATCCGCTCATATGGGGGCCTGGTATCTCGCGTTAGTCGATACTACTGAGACTAGTTTGCTTCGAGATCTGGTTCTTTTCTCCTTCGTTTTCGGTAATTTTCAATTTTTTTCCCGGTTTTTCTACTTCAACTGGAGCTCCATTTTTTTCTATATAAAAAAAATCGCAAATAATGCCGTTTTATTCTTCTTTGTGATGCTTAGGAACTGTTGATTTCTGTAAAGCGGCGCCGTTTGAGTGATCTGGTTTTGCGAGTTCTGAAGAAATGGCGAGGTTCCCGCCTCAAGATCTGTGGTTTATTCTCAGTGTTTTACGGATTTCTTCGGCGACCTCCATTGCTTATATGAAGAACTTCCAGTGATTTCTTTCTAGCTGTTGGAGTTCCTCTTCTTCTGATGAGAGCTTTTGTTACAGATGGTGAGATTTCCGATTTGAGGCATCTGGTTAAAGCTTTTTTTCACCAAATTTAGCGACGGTACTTGAGCGGTCTGTTGATTCATCGATTCCGATGAAAAGGCCTTTTCGCCCGCTGTTTAGTCTGCTCGTCCTTCTTGTGCTTGGCACCGCCTTGAGTTGGAGAACGGTTGTTCGCCGGAGTTTCAGTTCCGTTCAGCTGGAAAATGATATTCCGGTGGGGCAACCGGTGCCTATTTTGAACTCGACGCTGCTTAAATTTGCGGCGATTGATGTTGGAGGGGCAAAGGCCAGGCAGGAGATTGATCAGTTACTCGAAGGGAACTTTGGTAGCTCCGGGAGGTACCGATCGATCTCATCGTGGCAACGTTACAATCATCCTGAAGTTCGGACAAGATCCTCTACTGGCAGAATACCGGTCCAGCTCCGTTCTCCGAAGTATTACAGAATCTGGCCGGTGTTTCGTAGAATTCTCGGTGATTGGTCACGGAACAAACGGTTCCAACCGGAGATCATTTCGGAATTGATCAAACTTGTGAAACGTCCTATTGATCAGCACCATGGATTGGCTGATTCCGATCACCGGTACTCTTCTTGTGCAGTTGTGGGAAACAGTGGAATTTTGCTTAAGACGGAGCACGGAGATTTGATAGACAGCCACGAGATTGTGATCCGGCTGAACAATGCCAGGATCGAGGGGTTTCGAAGCAATGTAGGGTCGAAAACTGGTATCTCGTTCGTGAACAGCAATATCCTGCATCTGTGTGCACGTAGAGAAGGCTGTTTTTGCCACCCTTATGGCGAGAAGGTCCCAATAGTTATGTACATTTGCCAGGCGGTGCATCTCCTGGATTACGCACTCTGCAATTCTTCTCACAATGCTCCTTTGCTAATTACAGATGCTCGGTTCGATCTCTTGTGTGCTCGGATTGTGAAATATTATTCTGTTAAACGGTTCACAGAGGAGACGGGGAAGTCTCTGGAAGAATGGGGACCTGCTCATGATGGTAGCATGTTTCATTATTCTTCTGGTATGCAAGCTGTCATGCTAGCGTTGGGAATTTGTGATAGAGTTAGTATCTTTGGTTTTGGAAAGTCAGCCGTAGCAAAGCACCATTATCATACCAATCAGAAGACAGAGCTTCATTTGCACGATTACGAGGCAGAGTACGCCTTTTATCGCGATTTGGTTGAGAGACCGCAGGTAATACCATTCCTTGTGGACAAATTCAAGGTTCCTCCTGTGGTCATATATCATTAAATTCTCTTCACTTGAAAACTTTTGCATTCAGTGAAATCTGTTCATTTGTCGTGGTTCCTATGTTAATATTGTAATGGCAGTTCCACGGTACCAAGATAAATGGAAGAAGAAAAAAATGAAGGATTCTCTTTAAAACCCTGTACTAACCAAAGGTAGTACGGGGCATTGCTCAAATATATGACTGTAATCTGGAAATGTGGTTTCAAGATTGTCTTAGAGTGATATGCAGAGCATCAAACTGCAATTCCCAAATTTCACTTACGACTGAAATTAGTGTATGGTAAAGACATGAAATGATGAAGGATCCCAATTTGCTGTTTTGCTTAACTAATCTTTGCACTGAGGCTTGATCAGCATCTGATTTTCCTAGAAGCTTTCAATGTGATTTCTTTTTGTCTAAGTTTGTCATAGAGAGGATTTTAAGTGGGAGTTGCATGGTTGCTTAATGGACATTATCAACTCTGTTCTCAACCTAACTAACTGTCTAGGTCTAGGGTGTTTTATAGATTTTAACATGTTATGTCCAAAGAATTGAGGTCATCTTGATTGGCAGAGGCATTACATATTTGGCTATAACTCCATAGGTAGCTCTTTTTCTAGTCCTTGGTGAGAGGTTATAACCAGGGTCTATTTGTCCTTCAGTGGGGTAGTGGAGTAGTGTATTACCTCTTGCTATTTGTTCTGTTTATAGAATGGATCACACTCATAGAAAGAATGCCACAGAAGTGCCTGGTGGAAGAAATGGAGACAATTAATAACATTTAATCCTGGGAAAACCACTCAGTGTTTATATCACAACATGGAAGAGTACTTGATTCATGTTTCTTGGATTATAGTCTCGGAGCTTCTTGACTTATGTGCTATAAAATCTAAGTAAAAGCAAATCTTCCAAAAAAATAAAATAAAATGAGAGCCAAAAAAATTCCATGGAAACTGCACTATTGCTGTCTGCGAATGTAATAAATGTTCTGGAAGCTCTTCAATATAGGTTCATCAGTCAAAATCATCGAACTACCAAACCTCTTACATTTCTTGTTTATCTGATAGTAGACGTGAGTGATGGTGAAAAAATCGCAATCTTGCAGTTGTATGTCATATTTATGCTTAAAATCTTGTCCACTTAATTTGTAGTTTGAAGTTGCATGTCTCGTGGGGATCATGTTTATGAGAGGATTAGAAATGTGGAGTGTTATTGTGTCATTTATACTGTAGGTGGGCATCTATTAATTATGTATTGTGTAGATCACCAGCCCAAATCGCTTCACCAATCGTCTAACTGATTGTTCCTAATATGATACTTAAATTGATTATATGTATGTCAATTGTGAGTTGAGGGTTTCTCACATGGGCATTGAAGTATTTTGCTTGGATCTTTGATTTTGTGTGTATGTGTGTTTCTGTAAAATAGTCAGAATACTCCATTGACATGGATAGAAATTGAAAGATGTGTGCTAGCCATGATCAAAGTTGTTTTTCTCCATCGTCTGACTCAAATTTACTCATTTAAGATGACCTTCAATTTCTCCAATTCATATTACTTTCAAACAGGAAGAAAACTGTAGAGCCACCATGATGTAAAGAATCCGGCACACTTTATACAAGGTCAAACCAAAGGTCTAATGCATATATACATATTTTACTAGTCACTAACCATCATCTTGATGTGTGCAATGTTGGTGGAATATAGAGTACACAGGTTGTTTGACCATCAAATCGCGGGTCCATCTGATCCCTGCCATTGAGAATTGAAACCATGTTTTAGTTATGTTTTCTGTATTATGGAACAATATGGTAAGTGCCAACAGATTTGGCCTCTCATCCGAGTTTAAAACTTTAATCTTACAGCTATAAAGTTGGTACAGGGCTCTAAGATGATAATGACAAAAACTATGACATACAGGAGCGATATTTTCTTTACACTCATTCTGTTATAAAGGCACAATATACATTTTAGGATGATCAGGACCATCTCCTCCTACGAATTTCTCACTTTTTTATTTGATTGGAAAAAAAGTTATATTTCCTCACGTACTTTGCTGTTTCTATCCTATGTAATTTATTTTCCAAAATATTTTCAATTTTTAGCAAAACCTTGATAAATTTATTTATTTAATTTTCAGCTCATCAGCACTGTGGTTATTTATTGGTTGCCTTTTTTTTTTTGTTGAAAATAGTTTTTGTTTTCGATTTTTGAGCTTTTCAGCTCATCAGTTGAGGCCCTCTTGAGCTCTCTGGCTGCATATTTGTAACACAATATTTCAAAATCAGGACTGAGCAATAGAGTTTCAAAAACCTTTCTGTATCTTAGGGTCTCTGCAGTTTTATTGATTGACTCTGTGCAAGCAGAACTCTTCAACCCCACATTTTGAATGAGACTTCATGAAAATTTTATTTTATTTTATTTTTGAATAAGTAAGATATTTATTGCTCAGAAAAACCATGTGCACCAAGAGAGAAAAGGAGTAGTAGTGGAGACAGAGCTGATGAGTGTTCATGTGCTTTCCAAGTATGAACCTAATTTAAAGTGGGGTTGTAGTTCCGGTTCTCGATTAGAAGCGTAGCTTCAAGCTCCAAGCTCCAAGCTTTGAAACATCAATTTTCAATTAAGGATTTGGGGTTTGTGTAAATAAAGCATTAAAATATGATTAGAGGAGAAGTGACTAGCAAAAATAGAGCTGGGAATAGTGCTTGGCGAAACTATTATTCATATTTCTGTTTAGCTTACTCACCGGTTGGCTTTTCTATTGCAGGTGCAATTTTAACTCTTGGTCGAGACTGCAGATGTAGAGTTTCAGATAGGGGGTCAGTGACAAAGACGAGATCCTCTGAGGCAAGTGTGCAGGTTTTACCCCTGCTGAGCCACTCGAGAGAAGGGAATGAACATCTGGAGGGTGTTCGGGTAAATACACTCGACGAACTAGTACAGTCTTGTCAGTATGTATTTACCAAAACACCCTTTAGATGCTCATTCCTTCACATGAATTACCCAGTAATTCCACGCATGCCACAGAGGATTCATTCTCTATGACCAAGAAGTAGGATTCTCCATCCCGACAAATTAAGTGCACATTTGTTAAGAGAAAAATGTGAATTAGAACAAGGTATTTAGCTTTAAGAATTTAATACCAACTGCGACATGGTAAGGAGAAATTATGCTACTGAATACAGAAAACTCATTAGGAATAATGGTGCATCACAGTTTTATTTATAGAATAGTTGGTTGCATCTCACTTTCAATGTTTTTTCACTTTTTTGCCACATGTCATGCAGTGCTCTGATGTTTCAGGGTCGCCGCAAGCTTTGGGTTTAGGAAATCCGCTCAGACTTTTAATAGGAGGAAGATGAATGATTAGTGTAATCATTATTCAACTTCTAGATGATATTGATGTCTTTACACCTAATCATTTTTTTTTCATTTTGCTATGCAAATTAGCTTCTGGGAGGACCAGCCATGCCAGTGAAGGCAAGTGAGGTATGTTTAACCTAGGGCCCAGTCTGGTTGCCATGAATTGTATAGAAAATAATAGAAAAGAAAATCCCATGAGAAAAGGAAAGAAAAGAATCATAAGAAAAACATGAAAAAACCAACTTGTCCTCGCAATCAGACAGCTTAAAATTGATTTTTTTAGAAAAAAATTTCATGAGTATCATTTCATGGCAACCAGACTGAGCCTAAGTGTTTGAACATGTAACTTTCCCATGAAAATGGATTCTCCAGGCTCCCAACACTATTCTAGCAGTGAGAATAGAATTTGTAACTTTCCCATAGAATGTGCAAGCCCAGGCCAGGCCATAGCGTACTTTTTGAAACATATTAAATACAAGTTTGCGTTACTCATTAGAAAAACAGATTAGTTAGTTTAATAATTTGAGAACATTTATGTGGTGAAGTGATG
>JAOXJP010000003.1:12413459-12430869 GCA_025762735.1 Platanus orientalis | reverse complement strand
ACCTGACGCCACCCTCCTCCTTTATCCGGGCTTGGGACCGGCAATGTCTGAAGATACAAACATTGGCGGAGTTGAAAAAAGTGAATTACAATTTTTGAAAAATGCAGTTAACATTTTCTCACCAATCATCTCCTGCCACCTAATTAGAGAGGACCTTAACAGGTCATAGGCTGGCAGGAAAAGATTCTTTGCGGGTTTTCAAGGATGTTTTAGCCATTTGATTCTTAAACTAACAATCAATTTGTGTTTTATAACGTTAGGAGTATTTTTGCAAAAGGTCCTAAATACTGTAAGGGGAAAAATAATAGAAAAAAAAATAAAGGGGATAAATGAGAAAATGTTAATGCATAGAGGTATAGAAGTATAGACAAAAAAAAAGGGAGCTACAGAGATGTCAAATCAAATTAAAATCTAGCTATCATATCTAATGTCATAAATGATTCTATTCCCTTTATTCTCAAACATCAATAATTGAAAGGATGTGTTTTCCAGGATGAACTGTTCACCCCCTAGAAAACGGTGTTTTTATTTTCTGTCTGGTAAGGTGGGAATACCACCTAGAAAACCACTTTGATTGTAGTGCATCCCTTTCCCTTTTATTACCCATATTTACATTTTGACCATTTTGGTCAGAATTGCCAACATTCTAGAGGGAAAACCTCTAATGGTTGTGCACAATGGTTTGTAAGATATTTACATGTCCAAAACAACATAACTGCATGTTTTTCATAATAGAAAATACATGAAAAACTTAAATAGAACATACTTATCATTATTGGATCTTTGAAAACTTTGTGATTGTCTTTGTTTTCTATTCTCTCATACTTTTCTTCTGCGACTCGATGATATGATAACTTGTTGCAATCAACGAGTGAGAATAAAGACTAAGACTTCTTTAATTAGAGTTGGAATGGTCACCTATCACATCACTTCCTTCTTTTTATACATCTCTTTGTTTTGAAGAGATGTAACCGTTGAAGAAAAAAAGATGTGTCATTTACAAAAAAACATGTTCTTTAAAGAAATGGTTCTTACAAAACTCTTCGGTCTTTCAAATTTACCAATACACATAAATATTGATACGGTACTACAAGGTGTACTATAACCCTATATATACCATATGGTTATAACATTAAAGGGCATATCCGGTCCGCCCATACTAAATCTAGGGTTTTGATCTATATAAACCCATATTATGAGATTAAAAATCTTACATGGTCTTCCCTCATCGTTTTGTTATCATTAGACTACTCCAAGATATAGTAATTCTCTCCCTCATTCTTATTCATAAAAAAAATTCTCTCCCTCACTCTCTCTCTCTTCCAAGTTTCACATTAGGATTGTCAATTCATCAGTTAGAGTGGATTTTTCATATCCTTTGTAGTTCACCATTTTTCCTTTTTGTATAATTTCTGGCATTTTTTTGGGTGATTTATAAAAGGTTTTGTTGGAATTTTATGTTATAAACAATTGGGGGCTCTACTCATAAACTTGGCTCTTGATGGTATCTTCATCCGCTGCTTTAAGAGGTTCCATTATAGCAAGAGGATATGTAGTTTTTTTTATCAAAATGAAAGGATATATGGTTTATTAGCGAGGTTCTCAATCCATGTGGTCTCTCACCATTTCTGCTTTCCAACCAAACTCGGCTTATCGTATTCTCTCTCTCTCTCTCTCTCTCTAATTGATTGAGGTTTATTTTTATTTTTCATTTTTGGTGCCCGATTTCCATCTAGATTGTTGTTCACCACCTGATGACTCATGTTCATCAATACTCCCACCTGTCAAGCAAATTGATGCAATACCACGTTGCATCCAAATCCAATTGGGGCACTCATTGAACCATTCTTTATTGATGAACTAAACCTCGACAAAGAAAGAGATGATGCAAAAGTTTTGAACCATTTGATTATTTAAGATCAAAATGAAGGATTAGTTTGACTGATCTTTATTCTTTTGTTGTGAAGAGTGGTTAGTTCATTGTTGTGGTGAAGCCTCATGTATATTTTTATATATTTTAACTTCAACCTCAGATTATAGGGTTAGGGTTAGTGAAAGACATGATAGAAATCCAATGCCTTTCTAAGCAATTAGACAATCAATACCAGAAAACATGCTAGGATTCCGTGGTTGTATTGGACAGGAGTAAGAAAGAAAATGATACTTTCATTCATTTTTCCATTGAAGTAGAATCTTAGGTGGTTTTTCTTCTGTTTCCTTTTCCGGACAATTTCCATGAAACAGACAAAACATGAATTCTTGGACCTCCACCGAAAGCAAAATATTTAAGAAGTCAATTATTTTGGGTTGGGAAATGCTCAACAAATGCAACTTGGACTTAGGTGGACAGTATGAAGTGTAGAGAAGTTCTACAGCAAGAAGCTTGTTGGTTAATAGGAATTAACTTTAATACTAAGATTTTGTACGATCCATGGTTACCAAAATCTAATCTCCTCAAAGAGTTGACTGACTCAAACCTAGATGTAGCCATAAATGTATATGATCTAATTGATAGAGACTCTAAGACATGGAAGGAAGAATTCATCATATCTCAATTTGATAGTGTTGGAGCTTCTAAGATTTTGCAAATTCATTTATTTAAAGATGAACCATACAATGAAAACAAGCTAATATGGACCAAAACTCCTTCAAGTAAAATTTTCAGTCACATTTGTTTATAAATTAATATCTAAATCAGCATGATCTTTTTCATCTCTAAATGAAGAATAAAAAAAGTTTTGGTTGAAATTTTGGAAGGAAAAAATTATGCTTCCTTGAGTTCTTATCTTTGTTTGGAGATGCCTCAATAGAACTCTGTTGCTGAAGAGCTCAATAGCAAGATCTATATCTAGTTGTGAGTACTTATGTTGAGATGATTGACCAAATATGTTTTGAATGCGAATTGGCCAAAGTGGTGTGGTTCAGGTCACCTCTTGGATTCAGGGTAAGAGATTGTTGCAAAACATTTCATGAATGGATAAAGGAGTGGTTGTCATCTCCCTCTCCTTTTAGAATATTTAAAAAATGTGTAATTTTTTTATAGTATATTTGGAAGGCAAGAAACAATTGAACATACACTAAGAGTCCATTATTTCTAATGCTATGTTGATGATAAAAAATTATAGTGCAGATCCAAAGATTTCAAGTTCTATTCTAGACGGTATATTAGGAAAATTGGGTGATGGTATTTATTTTAATTGGAGGCCACCTCCCAGAGATTCTCTCAAGATCAATGTTAATGGCTTAACAGGTATTCAATGTGTAACAATTGCCTTAGTTAGAGATTATAAACGTTATTTTATCCAAGGTGAATCGAAAGAACTTCATCCATGTTGTCTTGAAGAGGTTGAAGCATAGGCGTTTTATTTGGGTTTCATGTTGGCAAAAAACCTTATTGGCTTCCCCATGGTTCTTGAAGGTGATAACATGATGATTGTGAAGTTACTCAATGAAATAGATATACAATCTCTCCTAACAAATTCGGAACATCATTTTAGATTGTTGTGAGATTCTCATCCAAAATCCTCAAGTGTCCATTTCATATTTTCTTCGAGATTACAATAAAGTAGTCTATGCTAGGACAACTATAGTATCTAAGGAACATGTCTCCCTTAAATGGAATGGTACGAACCTTCCTCAAAGAATTTCTTCCAATCTTGTAATGGATTATTGTAATCAAGAAGAATTTTCTGTTGAATGAAATTGAGCGAATGCTCATTACCAAACAAGAAAAAAATTGTGTTTTATAATGTTAGGAGTATTTTAGCAAAATGTCTTAAATAATGTAAGGGGGAAATCACTATTTTGTGTTTTACAATTTTTTGTCCCCCAAAAAGCAAAGGTAATAAGTGAAAACTAAGGATGTTTAAGCCATTTGACTTTTGGACTAACAAGAAATTTGTGTTTTATAATGTTAAGAGTATGTTTGCAAAAGGTTCAAAATAATGTAAGGGGGTAGCAAACAAAAACATAAAAAAGAGGGGGATGAAATGGAAAATGTCCATACAGAGGCATAGTACAAAAAATAAAATAATAAATTAAACCAAAACAGAAAAACAAAAGATAAAAGGAAAATAATTAGCAAATCGTTGTGTGAATGATATGGAGATGTCAAATCGAACCAACATCCTGCTATCATTCCTAATGTCATTGATGATTCCATTCCCCTTTTTCTCAAACATTAATTCTTTAATGCCTTTGTATCTTATTCCTTAATTCATTAACGGCAGTAGAGGATTGTTAATGCCCTTAAACTGATTCCTTGGGGACCCGATGCCCTGATAAGATAGACAATCTCCACTTCCAGTATAGTTCCCTGGAATTCTGTTTCACACATCAAATGAATGTTTCCTGAAAGAGGAATGATCTGTCCAGGATGTACCGTTTGCCCCCTCAAGTTCCATATGATCACATCCCTTGTGAGGGGGCAAACGGTTCATCCTGGACAGAACATTATTTCGGTTCTCAAAAAACCCATTTCCAGGTATTTCTGATTTCAAATTTCTAATTTCATAAATCAACTTAACCATCTTATGAGGTAATTTTTTCTTTTGTATGTAGAATGGTAAGTTAGTGAGAAGTTACTTTGTAAATTACGTTGCAAAAGTTATAATCTTGAGAGATTAAATGGAATCAGTTTTAATTTGCAATATATTATAACCTTAGAACCAAACGAGGAAATAGGATTAGTGTAGCAGCCCCCAAGAAATTGGAATAAAGCTTTGTTGTTGGAATTTGAGTCATCTCCAGTATAACTGGAGAGATATCACGCTGAGTACCAATTAATGCATCACAAGCAGCCCAATAAAGATTCTTTCAATAAATACACATGGGTTAATAGAGGGTGATATGGTAAATCCAATAAATAAATACCTGTGTATTTATCAAGCTACCCTCTCTCCTTTGAGACTCCGAACCCTCCTTCTCGTTCTTGTTCTTAGTTATGATTTTTTTTTTATATTTATTATCCCACGTGTGAAACACTCAGATAAACACACGTCAGTCTCTGATTGGACAATGGAAGTGTAATTAATCGTCGTTACCAGCGGAGCAGAAGGAAGGGAGATCGGGGAAAGGCAAGCTGAGCAGCGTCAGCCGTCAAGGTCGAAGACAGATATGTTACTGTATATAGTAAGCCATTGCTATAAAATGGCAAATCCTCCTCCCCCTCGTCTTCAACTCGTTCCTCACTCTCTCTTTATCTTATTCCGCTTCGCCTCTGCGGAAACCCTACTTCTTTTCTGTTCTTCCTTTTTCAGAGAAGATTTCCGTGATGTCGAATTCTCATGAGGAGATGGGGAGGAGATCTTATGTGTCTGCTAAACCCGAGAAGATCATTATAGATACCGATCCTGGAATCGGTAATAAATTTCTTTTTATCTGTATTATTATTATTATTTTTTTTTTGGAATCTGTTTTTATTTGTTTGCGAGTCTGCTATTCGATTTTATTTTTTATTTTTTTGTTTCTTGATGAGTTTTGGTGTTGCTTTGATCTTATCTATTTTTGTTTTTTTTTTTTTTGTTTTTTAAATTATTTGTTCAAGAAAAAAATTCCAGATTTAGAAATTTCTGACATTCAGATTTGGTCATATGGAATTAGTTAGATGAATTTCAAATTCCCGCCCATTTTATTCCATATGACGTCCCCTGGTGTCCTGGACACCCAATCCTGGACATGACATTTGCTGCAAAATTTCTAAATCTGGAAATTTAAAGTTCTTCTTCTGGTTGAGTGTGTGTTTGTGTTGTTTTGGGGGATTGAGTTTCCAATGTTTTTGGCAGTGTAAAGAACTTGAGAATTGAGATTCCTTCGGGAACAACTCTATTGTGAAGATGAGACTTATAAAAAATGTGTCAACTAGGCCTTAGGGTCGGCAAAGATGAGACTTGTCCAGTGTCCTTATTTTCGGTTATATTATGTAAACCCAAGTGTTTATATTTTGGGTGTATGCATTGAATAGATCCCTAGGTCTATTAGCATTCAAATGTTTGGTTTGTGATTGCGAGTACATGTGTTCATGCGTGTATGGAATCTGAATGGATTTTAATGGGTTCACAGATGATAGCATGGCTATCTTGATGGCATTTCAAACACCAGAGGTGGAGGTCCTAGGATTAACAACAATATATGGTAATGTTAGCACAGAAGACGCCACTCGCAATGCATTGCTTCTGGTGTGTATGCGTTTTGTTGCTAATGGTTTCTTCCTCCTTTTGTATCGATATGTATTTCATCATAGTTTTTGGTTTACCCCTCTGCAATATTAAAACCATTTTCATAATTAATTTCCCCTTTTAATGTGGAAAAATATAGTGTGAGATCGCAGGGTGCCCTGGTGTTCCTGTTGCAGAAGGCAGCCCTGAGCCTCTGAAGGTAAAGCTTCACTGGTTGTCAAATGATCTCTTTACTTAATATCCAAAGTTAAAATTTAGTTCTTACCAATTTTGGATTGTAATTTTTGGTTATTTTTTCTTGGGCCATGCTAAATTCCTCGTAATTATCAGTTTTTTTTTTATGATGTGAATGTGGAGTACGCATTTTTTGATGCAATTGTGAGGAATAAAATCCTAGCTGTTAGACTTTTTCCTATGGACTAATTTCTATCGCAGTTATATATTCTGTATCATCAGATGCATTTTCCACATTTGTCAATATATCGCATATTTGAGTACGTTATTCTTTTATTTTATTTTTATTGATAGATTGCTATTTACCATTGTGATGCATCTGTATGGGCATGCATCTTTTAAATTTCCCATGAAAAATTGTCTCTATACCTTGTTACATTACCCTACTTACATTAGTTATTGTAGTTTCATTTACTAGATTTTAATTCAAGCCTAATGTTAAATCACCATGTTGCATTCTTGGAACAGGGAGGAATACCACGTGTTGCTGACTTTGTTCATGGTTCTGATGGATTGGGGAACATATCTTTGCCACTTCCTAAACAAAAGAAAATTGAGAAGAGTGCATCTGAATATTTAGTTGATAAGGTTTCTGAATATCCTGGTGAGATATCCATACTTGCGCTGGGACCACTGACTAATTTGGCTCTGGTAAGTGTTTGCATCTGTTTCCTATTACTCTGCTGCCACCAATCACATGTTTTGCCAATTTGGTGATGCATTTTATGTTTTTTCATGGACCAGGCGATCAAAAGGGATTCATCCTTTGCAAGCAAGGTGAAAAGAATGGTCATACTTGGTGGTGCTTTCTTTGCATTGGGAAATGTCAGTCCTGCGGCCGAAGCAAATGTAAGAACTAAGCTTCTTAATTTTAATGTATCATCTTTATCAAAACCAGAAACACACTTGAACTGCATTTCAAAGAAAAGAAAAGAAAAGAAACACAGAGTATCCACTCAATGCGTTCTCTGAGATGTACGACATCACATCAAGTTCTGAATGCATTTAAATTATTTTACAAACGGTACTTTTGAAGATTTCTATTATGGTACTAAATACCAAATGGATGTTTTTTTTTGTTGTTGTCAGAATTGGTTGTCTTTGACTTGGATCTCCAAGGAATGCTATTTAGAGGCTACATGACTTTAATTTCAACCAGTATTGTGGTTACCTTTGCAATCTCTTAGATTGGCCGGGATCTCCAGAACCTACTTCAAGGTCCAGGCAGGTGTTCATTAAAAGATGGTAGCTATTGTTCTCATGGCTGCTGGCACAGAATTAGGTGATGCTTATTCTCTAGATACTGTCATTGCTTCTTTATGAGAAGAAGTTCATGAACAGTGGACCTTCTCCATTCATGTAGTATTGCTCGGAAGGCATTTGCTTGTTGCAGAATAGTTCCCACTGCTTCCTATTAGGTGTCTGGGCCATGTCTCAGTCCCATTATCTCAAACCAGCTACTGATCATTGCATTGGTAAGCTATTGCCTCACTGACTAGCTTATCAGAAGGGAGCCCCTCAGGTCGGTCCCTCCTTTTACTCAGCCCACGGGTTCTAACAACTATTTATAGCTATTGTTCCCCTTCAAAGTTCAGTTTCTTATGTGTCACTTATCTGTCTGCCATTGGAAACACCCTTTCTCATTGGACTTGCATCTGTTAAGTATGCCACCGGTGTTCATTGTGAGCTACATTTGAAGTCTCCATTATATTCGTAGTTACATTACTTATAGTTCCGTTGGGAGGATCGTTACTTTAACTGATTTAAATGGTTCTAGTTGCATAGATATAGAGGAGTGGCACATCCAATCCTTGTTTGTTGATTAGTTATCAGTTCTCTTAAGTGTAGGGTAGAGCAGCTTGGTAGCTCGCAAGGGTCATAACATTTAGGTGCATCGGTATCACCCAGGCGCTAAATTATGAGGTGATGGAAAGTGGTTGTTCAATTGCCATATATGAAAGAGAATGCCTAGAGAAAAAAAAAAAAAAACAGATATTACTCAAATCCCAATGGGTATCAAGTATTTTTTAACTGAGGGTCATGACATTGTTGAAGGAATTTAAGGACTCTCTCTCTCTCTCTCTTGTGAATTTGAGCACGGCCGATCTTATCCGTGTACATTCTTTCTGGTTGGTGTTCTATTCTTTCTTTATCTTTTTATTGATAAGAGAGAAATTTTATAGAATAACAGGACAAGAAGTCCCAAACAGGGCCAACTGTATAGTATTGCTTTCTTATATCTCATTGTTATTGTACTTCTTAGTACCAATCATTATACAGGGCAGCAATCCAAACCTCCAAGACAAGACGAGAAAATCTCCTTCTCGTTCTCTCACATTCTTCTCTCCCCTAACAACACCCCTCCTCCTTGACAAGACAAGAGAGAAATACTCCCCCTCTCTGTCTGACAATCCTCTCGTTTCTCTCATTCTCTCCCCTTCACTTTTGACCCTGGCAAGTAAATATGTTCATCAAATTTTTAAATACCCAAAATATCTATAGTAATTACAAGTAATGCCATAGTAGCTAATGTTTTATATAATTACAAACAGTGCTTACATACACTAACGTTTAATAGAAGATACCAGCTTGCTAAGTTGGTAAAGTCTGGGTGTTATACCACATGCCTGGGTTCAAAACCCATAATAACCTACTAATAAATTAACCACTAACGTTTACCTCCAAAAAAAAAAGTGCTTACATACACCAAAATTTTGTAACTTTTCAAATTTGGAGCTCCCACAATTCCATCCTGCTTCACACTTCAACTCTTTTTCACAGCCTAGTTACTAAGGTCCATTTAGGATTAATTATATCCATGTGAGGATCTTGGGTCTGGGGCTACATGACTGTAGATGAATCTGAGGCTACCATACTTGTCACATGTCTCATTTTCAAAGAATCAGGACCTACAGCTGGATTGGTCCCAGTTGAAAGATTGCATAAACCAAATCAGCATGCTCAGATGATTTTTAACCATCTGATCTTAGCATATTTTTGGAGCTTTTTGAAGCTCTAAATTAGGATTTTTTTGACTGTTTGAGTGAATACAGAAAAGTTCGTTATCCATAAAAAAAAAGTGAATACAGAAAAGTTACATGGTTGGCATCATATGTTAGTTTTTGGCCTAGTTAATCCCTTGGGTGAGGCCCATTCAAGGGTGGATTTCGATCCTCTTATTATGAAATATATGGGAAATTACTGTAGCTCCATACTGTTTTATGGTCCTGTAGGCTGTAGCCCCATATCTCAGTTATTACCTAACCTATAAAATTAAATTTCGGTGGCCTGGGAAAATCCTTGCCTAAGGAACCTCTATCACAAGGACACTTCCAACTACACTGATTTTACCAACGCATTATGTGCCTACATTAGCAAGTGACCATAATGATGTTAAGCAACAAATTTTTTACATATAATAAGTAATGCTTAAGATGTCATTGCCTTTTGACTTGCAGATCTATGGGGACCCAGAAGCAGCTGATGTTGTGTTTACATGTGGGGCAAATATTGTTGTTGTTGGCATAAATATTACTACCCAAGTCAAGCTAACAGGTGCATCTCCACCTTCTATTTCCCTTCGTTACCAGTATCACTTACTTATATTGCTAGGGTGTCATGTTAGCCTGATCATGATGTGCACCATCCTATTGTTTCAGATGCAGACCTCTCTATATTGAGGGACTCAAGAGGAAGACATGCCCAATTGATATGTGACATGTGCAAATTCTACAGGGATTGGCATGTTAAATCTGATGGTGTCTATGGTAAGTTTCCCAAAGCTTGATAGTTGTAAAATATTCTGAGTTCACTGTCTTGATACCTTGAGGAAGAACTTATTTGCATTTATAAAATTCAGGGATTTTCCTCCATGACCCTGTGAGTTTTGTGGCACTTGTCCGGCCTGATCTCTTTAAATACAAGAAGGGGGTTGTTAGGGTTGAGACACAGGGTATCTGTCTGGGACATACACTAATGGACCAAGGACTGAAAATGTAAGTTCAAAACTAACATACTCTAGTTTTGGATTCCTTTAATTGAGGTTGTATAAATATTTTGGTGCAGATGGAACTCAAGCAACCCTTGGTCAGGCTATACCCCTGTTTCGGTTGCATGGACGGTTGATGTGGATGAGGTTCTCACATATATAAAAGAACTGATTATGAAACTATGAAGGCTTTGGGGCTCATTAAATCCACCCAAGAACTGCTGGAAGCGGAAGGTTTGATTGTCTGCCATTTGCCAGTTCAAATCTCATTGGCCTAATGCTTTTCTTCTTCTTTTTTTTTTAGTCCCAAATTTGGATGTGAATGGCTCATGTGTATTCATCTCACATACCCCTGTTTTTGGTAAAAGAATGCTTTTATTCTGTGTTAAGATATTAATGTGATCGTTTTCAGCAGCGTAGGAAGTTGGATTTTTTATTGCATTTGTTGCTTGATTGTTAACTGAATGACACAGAAAGTCAACTAATCCCCGTACATAATGGTGACCATTGCACAACTCTCTATCCAATGAGCCGGCATTTACATGTTGGAAAAGGAACTTCCAGACTCCTGAACATGACAAAATCTATTTGGTGATCCATGTTAGCCTCCATGGTCTCCATTTTCAAGGGACAACAAAGGACTACCCTTCATAAAGGACCAACCCCCATCTGATTTCCACTTGCTGAACTATCCTCATGATTCCTGAAAAAATGAAAATCAACTTCGTTCTTCCTTTTATATGCATATGTATAACTATCGAGTTCTTACTCGCTGCAGTCATTGTAACTAGTATCCAAACATCCAAAAGTTGCTTGGTGATTCTTGAAACAGGTCAAGTCATGGCCTGTGTGTGTGTGGGAGTCAAATTCTTAACCAGAATATTCGTTACATGGGTTGTTCTCTGAAGCCTGGGATTGCTATGTGGATCCTTCTTATGTTGATGTTTGATGGTCGTACTGGCATGAACAAGCTTCCAGTGCCTGAAATTGGCAACCTATTTCCTAAATTCCTAGTGTTTAATTGAAAGGTCACCAAGGATACAAAACAAGAACCACCCTTGAAGCCCAAAGGATTGAAGTGGTGGAAAAGTTTTGGAGCTCATGCAACAGTATCCTTCCATCAATCATTAACAGTGTGATAGTCAACACACATCCCAAGGTTTTTCAAAGTCTGGAGACAAGCACCTGAAGGTGTGATTATAATCCAAAAGCAATTAGTCATCCTTTCAGTGTGTTGAGAAAGAATGGATTCTACCCAGCCTCTTTTTCTAGCTTTTTTTTGTTTTTTGTTTTTTTATCTTATCCATCAACTTTTCCTCACTATAGCTGTCTCCTCCCATTTAACCCATACAAACACCATTGGAAAATCAGTTCATACTGGGTTTTGTTACATTTGACCATTCCATATGAATCCATTCTGGTAATTTAGACCTTTAAGTTGGAGTACCCAAATGTAATAATTGCCTGAAAGATTCGTTATGATAGTAACAGCCAACTATAAAACAACAGTTATCCCCATTTTAACAGCTGTTATTATGTCATTATAAGATTCTTATAATGTAATACAATTATTTCATACCTTTTTTCTCAAATAAAATTGTTAAGGGTTGCAAACTATAACAGTCCGTTTCAAATTCTGCTGTTTAGAGTTTCAAAAAAAAAAAAAAAAAAAAAAAAAAACCTCTGCTATTTAGAGAAGATGACCCAACCATGACCTATCTGGAATCCTTCTCCATAGATGTAAAACTTGCAAAGAAATGATGTTTTTAACTCATGAAGAACAACACTCGTATCATTTTACAATAAAAATTTCCATTAAGTTCATTGCTACACAGCAGGTGCTGCTCCAAAGAGAGTGAGAAGAGGGGAATAACAGTAACAAACAGTGTTTGAGATTAGAAAACTTTCAAGTACACCCACCTGATGCACTGAACACCTTTGGAAGAGGTAAGTTGAAGTTGTTGAATGGACTTAATTATAAAAACAAATGTGAGAGCAAGCTCTGCTTCCATAAAATGCTCTCAGAAGTTGGCCACTGAATCCGGGAAATATCCCTGGTGGTTAGGTTAGGCCTGGATTTAAAAATCAGTCTCCTTTGCTGCAGGGGATAAATCCATTTGATCTATCAATGGTGGGGTGGAATTTACTAAATTTGTTGTTGGTGGGGCAGGCTCCCTTTGATCTATATTAATTTCGGGACTTTCGTATTCTGAAAGGAGATCTATGATTGAGCAGTCGTTGCACTTTTCTGTTTGATGCCACGGCTGGAAGGATATCTTCCTTTAGAAGTTTGTGCCTTTCCATTCCCTGCGGAGATCCAGAGATGTGGTATTGTGAACTCTGATTGGAAACAGAGAACTTCAAAACAGATAAAGAGTACAAACAATTTAGCCAAAAGAAACCGTGAGTCCGTGACACTTCAATAGTTTAATGTGTGTGTGTGTGTGTGTGAGAGAGAGAGAGGGCCTGAGCCTTGCCAGATGGCAAGTTGATAAAACTGCAGTTTCAATTATTTGTGAATGTTCAAGGCACTATAAAAAATTATAAAAAAACCTTAAAAGCACACAAGGATCCCATGCTGGGTTCTTGGCATCTGAAGAGGTGGATTCCACCATCCCTGTTGGAGGCCTAAGAAAGGGGGGAATATAGAAAGCTCTCACAGACTTGTCATAAGCGGGACTCATCTGCCTCTCTGTAATGAATTGATAGAAAGCTGCATTACTTTGGTAATAATGGTACTGGAATCACTATTTCTTGAACAAAGAAGCGTATTGTCCAAAAATGAACGGAAGAGCAAGCATAATATCTGTATGGATCCACGTGCATGTATGCTACAATTTGAGACTCAGGGAAAACTCTCTCATTGCAAAGCTCATGTGTAATTTCCTATTAAACAGTGCTATGATGTGTTGCACCTAGAATTGTGCCTAATAATGGCAACACTTTTGATGGATGCACTAGGCATTTTTCAAGACCACAATGGAATTGTACTTCTTGCATATTCTGGCCACAACCTATACCATAAAATGCGGCTGGGATTAGGTACGAACCCTTCATGAACAGACAAGGTCTGAATGGTGTCGGAGGCGGATACATCAGTACTGAAAAAGTGATTTACACTTTTTTGATGTGCTTTTCACTTTTTGGTGCTGATGTGTCACCCCTCAGCCGTTTGGACCTTGTTCGTTCATGCAGGAATCATACCAAATTCTTGGGGAGTGGGGAGAAGCCTTGGACAAACTCTCCTTGAAAATCCGGTTCTAGTGTGTGCCTATAGAAGCGAAGAAGCTGTGGCCTAGCTAGGGCTGGGGGATCAAATGTATAGTGGCACTTCTCTTGCATTATAAAACTTATTGAGATAAAGTTGCCATTCTTTCTCTCGAGTAAATTTACTGCTGGTACCCATTTTGAGATACATACCTCATTTTCTAATTGAAGGAGCTCTCAATGTTTTGAATCCTTTTTCCATTGTTGTTTCCTTTTTCTTCTCTTTGCCAAACTTTTTTACTTTGATTGTGATTTTGACATTCCACTCTATCTAGAACTATATCCCTTGCAACAGAGTGAGTCTTCAAATCTTTTATCACAACCTTAGTACACATTCTTTCTGCTTTCCCCTTGTCCTTTTTAAAGCCTCAGATCTATACCAAGTGTCATGATCCGCGTGATCCCCAACCATTTATGTATAATCTGTATATAAAATTTTGGGTGTCTATATATAGAGAAATCTAGAGGGGTCTAGATTGTTCTAGATAGGCCTGAAATGCTCTAAAGTATATGAGAGAACTCTAGAGATATAGAGAAAGTTTTAGAAGGTTAAGGATGGTTCTAGGAGAAGTCTAGAGACTTTCACATGAGGAGGTGAGAGAAAACTCTAGAAAATGTCTAGAAGTGTCTTAACCACTGGATGAAAGACAAGTGACATCATCCTAAGGGTTAAAGGGACCCTTAGGGGCCTATAAAAGGGGAAGCCCCCCTCATTTGCAAATCAGACTTGAGCTCTCAAGCATTGTAAGCCTTGTAAGCATTCTAAGAGAGATCAATAAAGTTTTTCATTCCTTTCCTCCCAAAGTGTTATCTTGTTTCTAAACATCAAGTGTAGGTGTGGGCTAAGTTGATTCATTTACAAGCGGGCGTAGCACCAGTGTCGCGTGGTCTTAGGAGCTTAAAGAAGCTAGCACCAGGGCTGCGTGGTCTTAGGAGCTTAGAGAAGCTGAGTCCATGACAAGTGGTATCAGAGCAGAGATCCTGATTAATGGAAGGGAGGAATATGTCTGAGGTCGAGAGAGTAGAGTTGTCCCGGTTAAGGGTGTTGAAGGCGCCAAGGGCAAGGCAAAAAGGGACAAATCCAAGGATGCTATGGGTAGTATAGAGGCACAGACGACACGAATGAAGAGTGTCGTGACTACCATGGTGGACCAACTCGAGGAGATGGAGGACAACATGAGGGTCTTTGAGAAGGAACTTGAAGACTTCAGGAGAAATATGCTGGGAGCCCTCAATGAGGTGGTCGACACTTTGCGTCAAGAGAGGGACGCGTTCCAAGACAAGGTGCTGAAGGCCGTGAAGGTGATCAAGGCCCAAGTCAATCAGTTGCAAAGTGACTAGGTCATTTGGAAGAGATCCATGGGCAATGGGGTAGTGTCAATGAGGGAGGCACATAGGGTCAAGGTTCCTGACCCAACGCCATATACTGGAGCAAGGGATGCACGAGAGCTAGACAACTTTTTGTGGCATATAGAGCAATATTTTGAGGTTGTCGGGATGGTTGAAGAGAAAATGAAGGTAAGTATGACAACTATGTTCCTCACTGACATAACCATGTTGTGGTGGCGTAAGAGGTCTGCCAACATGGAGCGCGGCACCTGTACCATCAACACATGTGCTGACTTTAAGAAAAAAATCAAGAGGCAGTTGTACCCTAAAAATGTGAAATACTTGGCCCGCAAGAGTCTAAAAAGGCTCAAGCATACTGGGTCTATTAGGGACTATGTGAAGGAGTTCTTGACTCTAATGCTTGAGATCTCCGATATGCCCTAGAAGGATCTATTTTTTAATTTCATGGATGGGTTACAAAATTGGGCCGAGTTAGAGTTACAACACCGTGGCGTACAGAATCTTGTTACGGCTATGGTAGTGATCGAGAGCCTTGTGGAGTTCAAGATATTTGAATCCCCTAAGGCTAAGTTCTCAAAGGGTAACCATGCCAAAGGTAGGAGAGAAGAGGAACATGAAGACGAGAGCCATGAGAAGAAGACATACAGGCCATCAAAGAGCAACTATGGCCAAGGGAAAAGAGATGAGCAAGGCGACAGATGCTTCAAAGGGAAGTTCAAGCTGCAGGGGGAGACCTGCTGGTTCATCTATGGGGGCGAGCACCGGGCGCGGGGATGCCCAAAGAACGAGGTGCTCAATGTGCTTGCTGCCAAGACCGGTGAAGAAGAGGAAAAAGAGGAAGATGAGTCAAGGATGGGTGCCTTACAACTCCTCAATGCTATGGAGGGAATAAAGGAGGCAAGCAAGCCTTCAAAGAGCTTCATGTATGTAGAGACCCTAGTCGATGGCAATGCCATTTGTGCATTAGTGGACACGGGGCTACACATAACTTTGTCTCAGCGGACGAGGTAAAGCGGCTAGGGTTAAAGGTGGTCAAAGAGCCAGGATGGCTTAAGGTTGTTAATGCAAATGCTAGGCAAATCTATGGGGCAACTCGAGGAGTGGAGTTGCATGTTCGTGCATGGAAGAGGAAGGTTGACTTATTAGTGGTTCCCCTAGACGATCATCAAGTGATATTAGACATAGACTTTCTATGCCAGGCTAATGCAGTACCCATGCCATTCAACAGAACAGTGTGCTTCATGGATGGATGGACACCATGTATGGTTCTAGTGGTGCAAGAGGCCAAGTCTACAGTGAAGAAGATCTCGGCTATGCAAATGATCAAAGGAAATGATAGAGGGACTTGGCGGCTGAGACTACAAAAGAAGCGCGAGAGGATCAAGGAGGACCGAGGTTCATAGAGCGCACATGGGGAGCTTGACATAGAGGCACGACGGGGACGTCGTGAAATCAGGTGGGGGAGAGTGTCACGACCCGCATGATCCCCAACCATTTCTATATAATCTGTATATAAAATTTTGGGTGTCTGTATATAAAGAAATCTAGAGGGGTCTAGATAGGTCTGGAATACTCTAGAGTATATGAGAGAGCTCTAGAGGTATAGAGAAAGTCTTAGAAGGTTAAAAATGGTTCTAAGAGAAGTCTAGAGACTTCCACATGAGGAGGTGTGAGAAAACTCTAGAAAAGGTCTAAAAGTGTCTTAGCTACTGGATGAAAGATAAGTGACATCATCCTAAGGGTTAAGGGGACCCTTAGGGCCTATAAAAGGAGAAGACCCCCTCATTTGCAAATCAGACTTGAGCTCTCAAGCATTGTAAGCCTTGTAAGTATTCTAAGAGAGATCAATAAAGCTTTCCATTCCTTTCTTCCCAAAGTGTTATCTTGTTTGTAAACATTAAGTGTGGGTTAGGTTGACTTGTCTACAAGCTAACGTAATACAAGTGCCGCACAGTCTTAAGAACTTGAAGAAGCTGAATCTATGACACAAGGCATTCTTTTTTAGTGGTGTAATTACTAGTCCAGTTTTAAGGGTAAAAAACTTGGGGTTGGCCGGATGCCTACTTGCTACCATTAATATAAGCAAATATGTTTTTTTTATGTGATTGTAGATATGACTTCACTAATCTTTTCATAGTCTTACCACTGATCCAAATGTGTTGACAAATTTACCCATTTTGCCCTGCAATTGAGATATCACAAATGATTGCTCATTGGTGCATAAAGGGCGGAGAAAGGTTGATACTGACATCAAGATAGCAAATAATTCAGTCATACATGTGTCAAGAAACAGGCCAAGCTTCAGGTTGTTTGGAGTAACAAAGATTACCACGAAAAGGTTAATAATCGTTTTTCCCTAGGCTAGAAATATATATATATATATATATATATATAT
>JAOXJP010000003.1:12399770-12413359 GCA_025762735.1 Platanus orientalis | reverse complement strand
ACTACAAAATTTTACTAGTTTTAAAAAAGCATAGAAAACTATATATTTAAATTTTAAGGGTTGTTTATTTTTAAAAAATCATTGATTTCACTAGGACTTAACCCAATACTTATTGTAAAAAACAATTTTATCAACTAAGTTATATACTATTGATAATTTTAAAATAATTAGTATATTATAATACATATATATTATGTATGTAAAAGTTTGGGCCTTGGGCAGGGCCGAGGTAAGCCCAAGCCCGGCCCTTAATAAAAGTTTGGGCCTCGACTTTTTTGGGCCAATTTGAGGGCCAGGCTCGGGCCGGCCCAGCTCATGCCTACCCCTACAACCCACTGTTGGCTACACGGGTGAGATGGGTGAGCTAATGTCATGTTGGCACAAATTTCTTTCTCACCTTTAACTCTAGGCGAAGAGTCAAGCCATGAGACCAATTGTTTTTCTTGAGTGTCTAATCAACCACCAAATCAAGAGAGATCAGACAATTGTGAGGAGGAGGGTTCTTCTCTCTATGAGTTCTTTTTGCCTCTAGATCGAGGACTTTTTAAAATCAAATGCCATGACAATATTAAAAAAATAAAATTTGTTGAAATAATACTTTATTTGTGAAACAAAATACTTACATCATTTTTAAAACAACATAAAAATGATGATAATAGTGTTGTAATTGTGGTCCGATGCTATGTTGGTGTTGTTATAGAAACTAGGGTTGTAATATTGTTGTTATAGATACCCGATGTAGTGATATTGTTGCAAACCAAGCAAATGATAGTGGTAGCGTTATTGTTGTAACCAGGAGAGATAGTGAAAATGTGTTGCAACCTGTAGAAATGGTCGTGGAAGATGATAATGATGCAAGTTGTAAGAGAATTAAATCAACTCTAAAGGGTGGAAGGGTGATGGTTCGCCTGTAAAGAAATCAAATCAATTTCAAGGGATGGATGCTTGTGGATAAATTAAATCAAACTCCAAATGATGGAAGAGTTAAAACCTTCAAATGAATTGAATCAACTCCAACAGTATTTTTGTAGGAGGAAACTAAATCAAACTATGATAAGAATCTCCTATGAAAGAGGAATTAAATCAATTCTAGTATGATTTCTTATAAAATGAAACTAAATTAAACAAAAAGAAATGTCTCCCATGAGGGAGAAAATAAAGGTAGTGTTGAACTGTGTTTGTTGTGTATTGGAGCTAGCATAGTCTTTTTCCTCTACATTATATAGGTATTTATAGACAAAAAAGGCAATTGCATTCAATTATCAGTTGCGACCACAGGTCTTATGATCCGCAACATCAATCAGTTGTAGAAATCATCTCTTAAATGTTCATTTTGCCACTGTTCAAGTAACTACTATTTCAAATTTTCGACAATATAATCTTGCTACCTATTTAAGTAATTGCTTATTTCAAATTTCCACCAATATTATTCCGTCATTGTTCTTGTACCTGATGACAGAATTCCTCCAATGATATTCTGCCATATGTTATTATAATTGATGCCAGAATTTCCTCCAATGATATTCTACCATCAGTTCTTGTAACTAATGTTGAAATCCCTCCAATGATATTTGGCCCACCAATTGTTCTTGTAACTAATGCTGTTTTGGAAACAAATGATGGTTTTCCATTTGTCACACATCTTAAAATGCCAAATCATGGCAACTCAACTATCATCTTGTGTCATAAATGTTAATCTTAAGATTTTTGGCATTAACACCCACCAATTAGATTTTAGACTACCGGTTCTCTGAGTATAAAATAACATTAATGATTATGCCTTCATGCCACGGCTGCACAGCCTGTGTCAAGATTTCCATGCCACAATAGCAATCGAATCTGTCCTCATGACCATAAGGGAGACTCTCTGTAATAGTCCTACCAAAAATGGAACAATAGACCTAATTGTTATGATTAACTACTCTGACATGATTTGTGTGATATTGTCTTTCTAAAGATTTGTACCACAATTTTCATAGATGAGTGATGACCCTCTATCCATTAGTACCAAGAGAGAACATACATAACCAAGCTTCAGGTCCCACCATTCAATGGCTCCCAACTAGTAGATATCTTATGTCAAATTTCTTTGATGATTAAAACCATACTTCCATTCTACTACATTAGCTTTGGAAGTTTAATGACTATGTAGATTGAATGGTTCTGATCACCCAATCTTGTTGAATTTAACCTAAGAAGTCCCCTCTTTGGTGCTATTACAAGTCAATGGTGGTATCTCCAACCATGTCATGCTTACATAGTGTTTATGCCTAAAAAGTGCATCCCATATGGCAGGTGGGATTAGGATAAAATGTGGGACACTTGGACTCCTTAAAAGAACTTCTATGTAGCCAAGGAGAGAGAAAAGGGAAGAAATATGAGAAAACAATGAGCAAGCAACACATGGGAAGGAAATTACAAATTCAACATGGAAGGAAGCTGGTGCTAGTTGCTCTGAATGTGGGGATTATGGGAGAATGATGATAATTGACCAGAGAAGTCTACAAAGGAGATAAAGAAAGCACCCTTCTTCAACAACATAACCAATCCAAATCATATTCATCTGCAATAGGATTTATCTAGTTACTTTTGTAGATTCTTTTAGAAACCAAATCATTATCTCTTTCAGGTGCAATCCAAAAGCGACACTAGTCGTGAACTTGATGCAGGAAAAGGATGATCATGTAATTCGGAAGTGGCACACCACATGCACTTGATGCATAAGTGAAAAGATGGTTTACTTAAGTTGTTTTAAAGAAGAAAAGACACAAAACTTTAGTGGTGATGAAATCCTCAATGCCCAGAAGCTAAAAAACCCAAATATAATTTTATAAAATTATGAAATCTTTTCTTTACATGATATGCTAGCCCTTATATAAAGAGTAGAAGGGGGATTTTGCTACAAAATTTACTAACTAAATCATCGAATGCTTTTCACAAAACACCAAAATAAAACATTTCCAATGTAGCTAGCTAGAATAAAAGAGAGCATTCCACACATAGCCAATTCCTCTTTCCATTTTCCAACAGCCCTTCTCTTCCCAAGATAACTAAGTCAAACAAATCTAAAAATGCCAAAAAAACTAAGGTTTCTTGATGACTTCTCCACCAAATTCCAATAAAGTTGGTTGTGTATGGGTCAACATATGAACCAATACCAGATCCAATGGACCAACAACCACCAACCCGGTCTTGATTTAGATCTTGTCCTGTCTGCTTATGTTTTGTTAGGACCCGTCCACAACCTAAGTGCACGGTTTGGCATAAAAAGATGTACGCAACCATTTTTTTTAATGCCAAACCGTCCACTTTGGTTGTGCACATGTCCTAACAGGACATAAGCAGACAGAACAGGATCCTGAGCCACCTGGTCTACATCACTTTCTTGTTTTAAAGTATTCATTGACAGTAGATGTTTTGTACTCAAGATTTTCGAAGCTCAAGTTACATGATTGTACAGTATGCAAGTTTTTATTTGATTAATCAGTCATCCTCAAACTCATTTTATTTTAATTTTATAAATTCTGCATTGTTAATTGTCACGGCTAATATTGTGGTAGAAAAAAATTTAAAGAACTTATTTTGAAGGACTAACCCTCCCTTCACTAGCCAAAATTCCTTTTTCTTCAGTCACACGGTCTGATCATTTGATGTGGAGCTGCCAATGGATCGAATACAAATGGGACATAGGCATACCGTATTTGAATTTGCTTATTTAATCGAATATTGAATTCGAATATTTTTTAGATATTTACGAAAACATTAAGGACCTAGGAATTATAGAGATAGAAGAAGATTGATAGATCAACGAGAGAATGGGGAACTGGCTAGTGGGAGCTTTCTTTCATTCAAATTGAGAATGGGAGATGAGAAATGGGTTAAGGGTTAAGGTTATTGTATTCTTATGCTGTATTTTACATAACATGTCCTACACATTATAATATAAATATTAATTTTTACGGATTCGATTATTTAGTCAAATATTCAAATCGGATATAGACGCATTCGAATCGAATATGAACAATAATCAGATAGTTGACAGCCCTAAAATGACGCCTGGAGTGGTAGAAAAATCAGGATCTTGTGACTCGTAGCACTGGCATGCCCTGTAACCATTTTCCTGCTAACACATAGTGGTAGTTGGTATTTCTGCTTTCAGTTTTAATTTCTGCTAATTGTAATTACAACAGAGTTATATAGTTACCTCCCATCTTCTTATTTTCTTTGTGTTCACTTGCTTCCATCCTTGTTTTTTTTATTTAAAAATAAACCAACAACGACAAAGCTAGCTTTATTAATTTATTCTCCAAGCAACCATACCCATCAAACAGAAACACATAGAGCAAACCATAAAAACATAAGACAACACAAACGAGCCACACTCATGGTGTGATTATCAAACATGAACATAAAGAAACTTCTCTACTTCTTGCAAACAATTCCACGGCCTGTTATGCCGCTTCCGCAATCCATATCGGCAAATTCTGAAGCACCGATAATCGGTAGCCGTCCTCCACCGAAGCGAGCGACGGAGCAGTCAGTGGAAAAGAGATTCGACGAGGAGAACTCGCGCACACCACCCATCACCGGCATCACGGTCGACACGTTCACCCTGCTTGTGTAGTCTCTCTTGTACGTCTGACCCAACACGCCATGCACGTCGTCACTCAGGGCGTAGAATTTGAAGCCAAGCTCGAGATGAGCAAAGCAATCCTCTTTAGTAATACCATAGTTGTGAACTCGTGACTCTTCCTCGGTTATGGGGACTACCATTGCTGTGATCTTGAAGTTCCCTTCGACTTCGATGGTGACGGCGTTGGTGTTGCTCGATCTACTGATGGAGAGGCTCTGTGCAGCTGCCGATTCCCACTTTGAACCTTGACTTTGGGGAAGGAAGATGGGTTCACCGTCAAAGGTGAGGGAGAGGCGGTCTACGGAGTCATCCCATGTGGAGGTTTTCAGGGCACCGACGTAGAGTTTGTGGGTGCCGAAGAGGATTCCGATGGACTGGACCCAGGTGAAGTCCCTCATCATTTCGTGGTTGCGGCGACCAATGAAGTGGGCGTTGATGTGGAGGTTGGAGTCGGAGACAAGGCAGAAGTCGCAGTCTTTCTTGCCGTGAAAGTAGAAGGTGATGCCGTCGGCACCAACGAATCGAGGGTCTTGGCACACCGCCCCTGGAATATCGCACTCTGCGCATTGAGTATACATAGGTTAGTTCCTTAAAGTGCCCATGGCCAAAAGGGGTCCACCCTAACCAGTTTGGATCCTGTCAGGCCTCCTTATGACCGTTAGACCTGTCAGGCCTAACAGGTCGACACATCACCCATAAAAAGGAGACCGGTTTTTAATACCTCCTATTTTCAGTGACGTGTCAACCTGTTAGGCCAGACAGGTCCTTACAGGTCGTAAGGAGGCCGGACACTAACATGTATCAACAACTCGACCCCGGACATCAGTGACCGAGTCAAGACTCTGCTGTGAGGTGCTCGGGCTGGCCTGAAGCCCATTGTTTTATAATGGGCTATGCTCTGATCTTGTACCCATGTTTTGTACTTCGGATTGGACTTGGGTTGACCCTAGCCCGATCCAATTGGCACCCTGCTTATTAAAACAGTCTGCGCTGAGTTCGGGCATACCTCAGCCTGGACCAACCTGACCCGATTGATAGCCCTAACCATAGGAGCAAAGGGCATATAAAGGCTGACAAGCCAGCCAATCCACTGACATCATAAATATATAAAGCAAACAAAGTTCAAGTATTGAGTCTCTGTGATGAACCATAAGCTCACACATGGTTTGTTGGAGTTAAGAACGTTTTAAAAAAAGTATTCATCAGTTGAAATCAGTTGAAAAAGTAGGCGTCCAAAAAGAGGCACCAAATTCAAAAACACATCAATGTGTCAATTTGTGGCATGCATGCCTACTTTCATCACAGACAATCATTGGGTTTATGAGAGACTGAGACTGAGGGATGATAAGCCAGACTTACTGCATATGGGTTTGCAAGAGACACAATCTACCATACATTCACCGGGGCAAGACTTAGGGCAGGCGTGTTCCATATCGTAGCAGTCCTTGTACTTCTTCGCCTTGCACTTTACTTTCTTAGGATAGTATTCATGCCCCGGAGCAGCTGCCTCGGCTAAGACAACCATGAAGAGAAGGAGAAGAACACAGGCACCAAGGCGCTCCATAGCTCGAGTGTACTGCTGCTACTCTTAAAATAACTGGATTGGAAATGTTGAAATGATCGTTCCCCTTTTATACAAGTCCGTCAAGGTGGTGACCTCCCAATATAATTGAGTGGAATACGTGCTAGGTACTATGTGGTGCAAAGCCCCAACTTTACGTAGTATTTCATTTCATTATTTATCTTATTGTTGCTTGTGAGGGACAAAAAACAAAGAAGCTCATTTTATTGTTGCTTTGCTTGGGTTTCCTTCAATTAAGATCATGTGCCATGAACGTAGTCTATAGGAAAACGTACAAAAGAAAATATGTTGATATCATGTGGGAACTGTGAAGTCCCATAATAATATGGCTCCTCACCCCTGAAAACCTCATGATGAAGATCGGTCGAGCTATTTGTCTTTGAATTTCATCTTCTCATGACTAAGAAGAAGAGAGCATCAAGGGAAAATTTTGTCACACACAAGCACACATGAACCCAATTTGGTTTTTAGAGATACCAAACTAAATAGTGCTCTAGGTTTCAATGGGTTCTAACGCCATGAATTGAGCAATTAATCATGATCTAGTAAGCTCAAGATCCACTGCCCAGCAAGTTATCTTCACATTTTCATTTGGATGGACGGGAAGACAAGATGGAGAGCTATAATGTCCTGATCATCTGATACAGGGACTATGTACATACATATGACCTTAAAATCCTCCTCCCTTTAGAAAGTTCATTAATGAATCCCAAGCAGTCGCAACACCTCAAATCCTCACTTAGAGCAACAAACATTAACCCACAACAACTAATAACAATATTGTTTATCTTACTGTTTTGCTTGGTTAACAAAAGTCTGACCATTTAGGAGGAGCCTTCCAATAGGGAAATCACTAAGAAGCAAAGGCATCAAAGGAGGATCATTTCTATCTTTTGTTAAAGTGACAATGTGACATTTCTTTAGGGTTAATATAGGCACATTCTTTAGGTTACTCTTACTCGATCGTCTAATTATTTATTATATTATATTATATTATTTATTTATTTATTTTAAATCACTCTTCAAAGAGAGGGTACCCTTAGCCCCTTTTTGACCGTTAGATCTGCATTATGTGGTGGTGTTAAGTAAATTCCAATCCAACATTTAAAGCAAGCCTTCACTATGTGGGTACCAGCACTGAATCATTTTCTGTTATTAAATAAGTACACTTAACAAAGTAAAATAAATTAATAAATAATTGTTAATCGAAGATCGTGTTCCTCACCCGAGGAACAATACAGAAATGCATCTTTGCATTTAAGAAAGTAAAGTATAACACCTATCATGTTGTGCAACTAAAGATGATAATTAATAGGCGACATATATGATCCTCACACGTTGTGCAGTGTGACATGCACCAGCCCAATAAAGATCTTCTCCAGCCCATAAGTATTCTTGTATTTAGGAGAATCTGACACGTATCCCCAAAAAGTGAAAATAACCATAAAAAAATGATTTCATTTTTTTTGGGGTACATGCCTGCCTCTCCAATTTGCAAGATTACTTGCGGGCGCAGGAGAGGATCCGTACTAGCACCAATAGCTTTTAGGAAAAGCAAGATAGAGCACTGTTTGTCTCCCATCAGTGATTAATCCTATTGAATCAATTGGGATTCGAAATGGAAAAAATGGGAGGTGAGAATCCCAACTTTGGTGACATGGAAGAATTAAACAATTGTCTTGGAGAGGTGAGATACAGTGGATGATTTGAAATGGAAATGTGAAAAATTCACACGGTAAAATAAGCAGATTGGAGATGATATGGTGGAGAGCAAGCTAGACCGTGTACAAGTTAATGGGGATTGGTTGAGTAATACACTGCATTTGGAGGGAAATTTTTGCTTCCAGGTTTTTCTGACCACTGTCCAAGTGTTGGAACAGCTTAAAAGAGGCCCTCAACCATTCAGATTTTATGATATATGGATCCAGCATGACGATTTTTTGCAAGTGGTACATGAAGCATGGCAAACCCCAATTTATGGCAGCCCTCTAATTGGAGTTGCAAAGAAGTTGAAGTTGTTAAGCAAGCTTTAAAAGCATGGAATAATAATTATTTTGGAAAGGTGGACTAGTAGGTTAAAGGAAAAAGGATGGAACTTTTTGGATTCAAGAGATGACGAAAACAAGAAGAGATAATGACAACCTCATGAAACAAGAGAAGGTGATTACAAAGGAGTATCGCAGAATGTTGCATCTTAAGGAAAGCATGCTAAGACAAAAGACTCGAATTCAATAGTTGAAGCTTGGTGATTCAAATAATTCTTTCTTCTATAGGTCTATTATGTCAAGGAGGAATAGAAATAATATTCATGGCATTCGTAAAAGGGATGATCCATTTACTAGTAATATGGGGGAAATCCATAACGAAGCAATGGAGTATTAAAAGGCTCTTCTTGCTCCCATAAATTCTCAAAATGAGAATGCAGCTGAGATTTGGCCTGATTTGAATACTTTTGACAGAAAATCAACAAAGATATCTTGTTGAAGAGATTGAAGATGAGGAAATAAAACATGTAATTTTTTAAAGTAAAAAAGGGAAGGCTGACCACATGGGAGATATTTGGAAAGGATATTATGGAGGCCATCAAATACTTTTTTTCCACAGGGAAGATTGTTATGTGAGGTGAATTCTACCTTCAATTGTTTCAATTCCAGTAAATCTACAGCTAATTCCTTTGATGACTATAGGCCCATAGCACTATGCAATCTAATGTATAAGTTTATCACTAAGATCCTTGCCAATAGATTGAAAGCAATGGTGGGAATAATGGTGAGTCAAAATCAGTCCGCATTCATCCAAGGAAGATTCGTTATTGATAATATTTTAATGTGGCATGAGATTGTCAGGAGATTTGAAAAGAAAAAAATAATAATAATTCTCCTTCTATCCTCAAAATTGATATTATGAAACTTTATGGTTCAGTTTCTTGGGCATTTATTGAATCTACCCTTCAGAAATTTAATTTAATTTCCCAACCAATTCAACTGAAGCCTTATAATAAAATGGACTTTATATGGGACAGCGCCCAACAATTACAAGAGTCAGAAAGAATTGGGTCCAACAGCCAAGAAGGAGGTTGGAGGACCCACTCCTCCCCTAAGTTTGTATCCATAGCAAAAAGGGCCAGCATTTGAGCAGGTTTGTTCGCATCCCTCCTAGTCTAAGAATAGGGGACATACCAAACCTATCCCGAATAATATAATTGATGGATCATTGGCACAAAGTCAAATGATTCTTGAGGGAATCGATTACTTCAGCACCGTCACCCTCCAAGACAATGTCATTTACCCCACAAGACACGGATTTGATGAGACCTGTGTAACGTGTGAAGTTTGATTTGGGTTTGCATCAGATTTTGTCAACCCGAATATGACCCGGATTATAACCCGAAAAAATCCGAATATGAAAAAAGATGGCCCCTTTTTTTATGGTTTTATTTACTTGACTGAATCCGAACCGTATCCGCTATGTATTAGGGCTTTTTGGGGTATTTATATGTTTTATTTTAGAGTTACGTGCAAAGAGGGAGAGATTCCAAAAATTGTAATCGTCTTTGACGAAAGTTTTCAGATAGTGAAAGTTTTCTCTGTGGCTCTGTGGTTTTTCCCCAAATTGGGGTTTTCCATGTAAATCTTGTGTTGTGCATGATTTTCTTTTTCATTTTGCTTATCGATTTTATAGTATCCCGTTTTCTTCTAAGTGAAAGAAGGTAAATCGGTCCTTACAACTGGTATCAGAGCGATGTTTGGTTCAAGTGGGAGCAATGGCAACAATAGCAACGATGGAGGAACCTACACGATTTAGTGTTGAAAAATTCAACGGTATAAACTTCGCTTTCTAGAATATGCAAATAGATGATTACCTCTACTAGAAGAATCTTTATCAACCCCTTAGAGGAAAGAGCAAAAAGCTAGTAACGATGACAAATACAGACTAAAAAGTTCTAAATCACAAAGCCCTAGGTACGATTCATCTTTATCTTCGTTGGTAACTTTTAATATTTCTAATGAGAAAACCATAGAAGACTTGATGTCAGCCCTTTGTCGAATGTATGAAAAATCATCTACTTCCAATAAAGTGTTTCTGATGAAGAGACTGTTTAATATGAAAATGGTGGAAGGCGGAATTGTGACTGAACACTTAAATGAGTTTAATACAGTTACCAATCAATTAACTTCGGTTGGAATCAATTTTGATAGTGAGGTTAGGGCCTTGTTAATTCTCTCATCTCTACCAGATAGTTGGGATGGTTTGGTAATAGTTGTCAGTAATTCATCGGGTTTCAGCCCTATAAAGTATGATGACGTAGTAAGTGTGATTCTTAGTGAAGAAGTTCACAAGAAATCTACATCTTCAGGAGAAACTTCAGGCAGTGCTTTAAATATGGAAGGAAGAGGAAGAACAACTAACAAAAATCAAGATTTGGGCAGATCCGTGTCAAGAGTCAAATCAAGATCTGGAAAACCTAGGGTGGAATGTTGGAATTATTGAAGATGCATTAGTTCTAGATTTGGATAGCAAGTCAGAGTCATGGGTGATTGACTTAGAAGTGTCCTTCCATGCCACATCTAGCAAAGAACTTCTCAAGAACTATATACAGGGTGACATTGGTAAGGTATTTCTGAGAGATGATAAACCATGCAATACAGTGGGTAAGGGAGATGTTCTAATTAGTCTGCCAAATAGGGGTACATAGATGTTGAATGATGTGCGTCATGTATCCTATCTGAAAAGCAATTTGATTTCAGTTGGCTAGCTCACAAGTTCAGGTTACAATATGATTTTCACATGAGATTCATGAAAAATCACAAAGGGTGCCTTGGTTGTAACTCGTGGAAATAAAGAAGGGACACTCTACCTGAAGGAAAATACATCTACCTCTATTTTAGTTACAGCAAAGGATATAAATTCAGATATTTGGCAATTGCAGGATAGGACACTTGAGCAAAAAATGAATGAAGATTCTCTACTCAAGAGGGAAGCTTACAGGTTTAAAAGCATTCAACCTGGAGTTTTGTGAAAATTATGTTTATAGAAAACAGAAGAAAATCAGTTTCACTAAGGGTGCAAGGACAATCAAGTAGGAGTGTTTGGAACTAGTTCACACAGACTTATAGGGACCAACTTAGGTATCTTCTATTGGTGACTCATGTTATTTTGTTACCTATATTGATGATTCGACTAAAAATTTATGGGTTTATTTTCTTAAACATAAGCTTAATGTGTTTGAGACATTCAAGAAGTGGAGAGTTGTTGTTGAGAATAAAATAGGGTGTAAGCTTAACTGCCTCAGGTCAGATAATAGAGGTGAATATTGTAGTAAGGAATTTGAAAATTATTGTATAGAAAATAAGAACAGGAGAGAAAAAACAGTCCCTAATACACTACAACAGAATGGTGTGGCAGAGCGAATGAACCGAACTATTGTAGAAAGGGTCAGGAGCATGAGAATACATGCAGGTTTGCCTAAACAATTTTGGGCAAATGTTGTTAGCACAACAGCATATTTATTGAATCGGGGACCTTCAATACCTTTGGATGGTGGACTCCCAGAAGAAGCATGGATAAGAAAGCAGGTAAATCTTGAACACTTAAGAATGTTTGGTTGTATAGCTTATGTACATGTTGATGAAGATTAGCGGGACAAGCTAGATCCAAAATCCAAAAGGTGTGTTTTCATTGGATACGGGTCAGAAGAATTTGGCTACCGGTGCTGGGATGATAAAAATCGGAAAGTCATAAGGAGCAAAAATGGTGTATTCAATGAGAAAGTCTTATATAAGGACAAAGCTACTGTTTCAAGTAAACAGGAGTTTTAGAAGATTTTTTATGATGATGTGCAAGTTGTGAATGAGAATGAAGCACTAAATACACAATGGTATTCCTTTTCTTTATATTATATGTTGTTTACAGATGGTGGTGAGTCAAAATGCTATGATGAAGCATTAGAGGTGAATTCTCGAACTGAATGGAAGCATGCAATGGATGAGGAGATGAAGTCTCTAATATCTAGTCAGACATGGGACTTAGTTTCACTACTAGATGGCAAAAAGGCATTGAACAACAAATGAGTTTTCAGGTTGAAGGATGAGAATGATGGGACCAAAAGATACAAGGCTAGGTTAGTAGTTAAAGGATGTCAGCAAAGAAAATGAATAGATTATTCTGAATTATTTTCTTCAGTTGTGAAGATGACAACTATCAGGGCAGTGTTAAGCATAGTGGCAACAGAAGATTTACATCTTGAGTAGCTTGACGTGAAGACTGCATTCTTTCATGGTGATTTGGAGGAGAAAATTTATATAGAGCAGCCAGAAGGTTATACTACCGAAAGGAAGGAGAAAATGGTGTATAAACTGAAAAAGAGCTTATACGGGTTAAAGCAAGGACCAAGGCAGTGGTATTTAAAATTTGACAACTTCTTGACAGTAAATGGCTTTAAGAGATGTCATGCAGACCATTGCTGATATATCAAGAGGTATAACAATAGTTATATTATATTGCTTTTATATGTTGATGATATGCTTGTTACAGGATCAAGCATGCAGGAGATAAATAATCTCAAGGATATATTGTCAAAAGAGTTCAAGATGAAGAACTTGGGTGCAACTTAGTAGATTCTTGGTATGAGAATCACAAGAAACAGGAAGAACCACATGTTGAGGTTGTCTTAAGAGGACTACCTTGAAAAAGTCCTAAAAAGGTTCAACATGCAAAATGCTAGGTCAATTAGTACCCCATTTGCGAGGCATTTCAAACTCTCCAAGGAGCACTCTCCTAAATACCAAGAGGAGATAGATTTCATGTCCAAGGTGCCATATGCATCAGCAGTAGGTAATTTGATGTATGTTATAGTTAGCATAAGGCCAGACATTATCCATTCAGTGGGAGTTGTTAACAGGTTTCTAAACAAGCTAGGAAAGATGCATTAGGAGGATGTGTAGTGGATTCTAGGGTACTTAAGAGGAACTTCTAAAACCGCATTGATTTTTAAAGATGCATTAGGAGGATGTGTAGTGGATTCTAGGGTACTTAAGAGGAACTTCTAAAACCGCATTGATTTTTAGAGGGTCTAGACTTAACCTACAAGGTTGTGTGGATTCAGATTTGTTAGGAGATTTTGACAAACGAAGAAGTACTACAGGGTATGTCTTCACATTGGGTTTTACAGCTATTAGTTGGGTGTCACAGTTGTAGAAGATAATTGCACTTTCAAGTACTGAAGCGGAATATATTGCTGCCATGTAAGCAAACAAGGAAATGGTTTGGTTGCAAAACTTGATGAAAGAGTTGGAAAAGAAACATGAGAACAACAGGTTACATAGTGACAGCCAAAATGCTATTCATCTTGCAAAGAATTCAACATTTCATGCA
>JAOXJP010000003.1:12378947-12394062 GCA_025762735.1 Platanus orientalis | reverse complement strand
GTATAAATTTGAATTAGTTCATTACAAATCATCACCTCATGCCTATAAATGCCTTGGGAAACTCAAATGAAATGATTACATTTCAGGTGACTGCCAGACAGGCTATTAGTCTATTCTTTAGAATGAATTATCTTTTAACAGACCATAGCCATTCGTCTTGTGTTGCATCTCTTAAGTGGACCATTTAGATGATGTATTTGGCATAAAGTTCGAAGGAGGAGAATGATTGATGGATGAAATGGTAAACCATGATAAAGAGAACAGAGTATTGGCAAGGAATCTCTTCTTTTTACTCAAATCTGAATGGAATCAGAATCCAACGATTAGAGGTTTGAATGTATGACTCTGTCTCAAGCACACGCCTTTTGCAATACTCCCTCTACTGTTCATTCCTCGAACATATAGACAACATACCTCATCTTGTTTTGAAATGATTAGGGGTGTGCATGGGCGGGTTCGTAGTAGGCCTGAGGTAGTGCTTGCCATTATTTAAAAGTTTGGGACCGCCCAAGGTCAGCCTGAGCACGGCCCAAGCTTAGCTTCGAGCTTAAAGTGTGACATGAGGCCCCGTTGGGCCTAAGCTTGCTACTGGTCTTTCTGGGTCAATTTTGAGGCTGGGCTGGTCCAATGTGCAGCCCTAGAAATGATATTAATTTGACACTGATCAAATGGTTATAACAGAAACGCCTCATGTGAGAGGCAGCACCCTCATTGAGTAGTAACCCTATTCATTGTGAGAGAGACGCTCTGAAATCTGAATGGGTCGCATCATTCTTCCAGACTGCCACCCGGCAACACCATATGCTCAGACAAACTACTAGTGATCGACAAACAGACCTTCCATTTATTGACCAAAACAAATGGAGACGGATTTAGATATCTGTTGAAGGATGCCATATTACATGGTATTTACACTAGTAAAAGTATATTTGCATGTTAATTGTTAGGGTGGGAAGGGGAATTTAGAGCTGAGGTCTACGTACGTAGTTTTTGTTTTCTCTTTGGTCCTGTCTAGTTGACATGAAAATTAGGATGGGAAGGGGATTTTAGAGCTGAGGTCTACCTACGTAGTTTTTGTTTTCTCTTTGGTCCTGTCCAGTTGACATGAAAAGCTGGTTTTCTTGTGATTCTTGGCAAAATTTTCTTGAGTAAGTCATTTTCAAGCCATTGGTTTCTCAATTGCGGGCCTTGGTGCATCGGTAAGGTTGCTCAATTGTGACCTGGGTGTCATGGGTCCGAGTCACGGAAATAACCTCTCCGCTTACCAGGGGTAAGGCTACCTACATCTGACCCTCCCCAGACCCCGCAGTAGCGGGAGTCTCGTGCACTGGGACTGCCCTTTTTTTTGGTTGCTGAGAAATCCTCAATTTTCAACATTTTTTCATGTACTAATCTTTGTCTTGTTAGCGACCATTTTATTTTCACACAACTCTTGCCTGAAAATTCCCCCTTTCGTGTAAAAGTTGTAACACAAATTTTTCTTTTTCGTTTCTTGGCAACCAAACAACCATAGAAAAAAGATAGAAAATTACAGTTTTGTTCCTTATCTATACAATTCAAGGCAACCAGACAAGGCATTTGATTAAACTGTTAGAAGATGCTTCCAGCCTTCCCTTAGGTTTTTTTAACCATCCAAACGTTACAACAGGCTAAGCAGAGAGGTCCAACCTGGTACACCCCCTCCCCCCCAACCCAAAAAAAAAAAAAAAAAACATTTACCACCAGGCTAACTTATTTTGGAAGTATGCAAAATCCTCTATCTTTTCCTCTTTCTTTTTTCTTCGTTTGTTCAACTCTATGCTTTTTACAAAAACACCATCGGACATCTGTACCACAGGTTTGTCAGCTGATTGGCTGAAAACATGGCATCCTGACTGGTGAGAACATAACTGTGAGTCGTGCATGATCGGACAGAGAGTAGTTCTCAGGCCACACTCCATTCTCCACCTCAGGAGGGAAGAGAACTGCATTCTTCACATTGAAACCAATGGCTTGCTGCTCTGTGCCCCTTATAACATCTTCTCTTCCCTCATTGAGATTTTCCTCTGTTTGCTCTGACCATGTAGGATTCCAAATTCTCTGCTGCAATAACATTGTGGCTTCACATGACTACCATAATCAAGAATAAACAAGAAAACACTGTGTGCGTGTGTTAAATATTGACAGACATGCTACACTGAAAGACATGGTAAACCATTCAATAACTAGCCAACTACCATATTATGTGGTGTTGCAGGTTCCAACTTTGTAAATCCAATAATCCATTGTTTGAACCAATATTCACATAATCAAACAGAATGTGAATCTATCAAAACACACTAGATTGTGGGATCCTTGGTGTTAGAACCTGCTAGAATGTTTTAGTTTGGCACTTGCAAGCTACCAAATTAGGCACTTGCAAGCTACCAAATTAGGCCTCCAAAGACACTTCGATTTCTCTGTTGAGTGACGTGGATTGAATATCATGCTTGGAGCGTGGTAAATATAGTGCTACTACATGCAAATAAGAGCAAACTTGGACAAGGTCTAAAAACAGAGCATACCTGAAATTCTTCATAGTCAACAACATTATTTCCATCTATGTCGGTTTGGATCCACAGGTCCATTGTTTCTTGGACACTTAGTCCATAAGGAGGTTCAGTTAAACCTAGCTGTAATTGGGATTGAACATTATTAGGTCTATCTTCCTGCTAGAATTTAAAATTGTTAAACTGATTTGATAAACATAAAGTACCTGACTAAGTGCTTCACAGAAACCTGAGTAGGTAATATAATCACCATGGTTATCGGACTTCAAAAGGGCAAAGGCATCATTGTCTGTAAGAGAAGCTTTACGAAGCTGATACTGAAACCAAGAAAAAAAAAAAGGGTCATTACATATAGATTCTCATGTTGTTTAAATAACTAAAAAGATTACTATCTTTTCATGCATCATTTGTTTTTAAATCTTACAAACTGTTTATTTTTTCATTAATTTCAAAACCATGACTCAATCTGTAATAGAATAATGTAATTTAAAATATAAAATGTATTAAATAACCAGAACTCTTAAATAGAATTATATTCAAATCATAATTCAATTGTGGGAATCTAAAAATTTTGAAACATAAAAAGCTTCAATTATTGATAACCCACATTAGATTCCTAACCTAATTAAAAATAACCTATATCTAAGTTTGATTAAATAGTCTTAAAATTAACAAAGTTTTACTAAAAAAAATTACTAAAACAGAAGTTCACTACTAATTGAATATTACTAAAAAAATTAAATTAAACCCAAATGAAGGACCCTAAATTAAATTAAATTCTTACTTCAGAAGAGTGGAGTTCACTTGTGTTGATGAGAAGGTAAAGAAAGATGTACTTGAATTAGGAGATTATGTGTTGTACTTAAGAATTTCCCACTGGCGCTCCTGAGAAAGGTGGGATTTCCAAGAGGTAGACATCATAGCACTTTGATTATGCCCATTTTAGACATATAAACCTCTGTATTTATAGACCTTGGCTCAAGTCCTAAATTTGTGACATCAAGGAGCATCAATTCTCTCATATACCCTACTAAGAGGGACTAAGGAATAGACAAACCTCAAAAGGGCCTTTAAAGCAGATTTCCTGTAGCCTTTTTACTCTAGTCAGACTGTAGCACCAGGGATGTCAGATGACACATCAGCAGAAAAAGTGAATCATCACAAAAAAAAATTATTGCTTGGGTGTTTTTCACTTTTTCCGCTGATGTGTCACCTGACACCCCTGGTGCTACAGTCTGACTACAGTATAAGGCTAAAGGAAATCCACTTTAAAGGGCCCTAAGTATTGAGAGTATATATTCCAAACACCAAGAAGGTAGAATTCGCTATAGCTAAGACCCACAACTTAGTAGGCAAGGTTCAAAATCTCGTTATCGCGACTCGTATTGCAAACCCAAGATACGGGTATGTCTCGCGTCTCGCAGCTTATCCTGGAGAGACAGCGTCCGAAACCGAGAGACAGGTGAGATATGAGTCAAATGAAGGAATTTTGATTTGAAATTTTAAGATTTGATAGAATAATCACTAATTCACACTTATGAATCATTAAATATAAAAAACAACCATCTATGATGGTTGAGAAAACCGTCACCCTTATAATATACGTTGTTGCCTATGGAATCTATGGAAACACTATGTAAACCTTAGAAATTTTTAATGTAATTTTAGAAAATATTATAATAAGTATTATTAAACACTTATAAATCATTATACTTCATTACACACTTAGGTATCAATAATTGTGAATCAGTACTCTCGTGACACTCGTTATTGTGCATGTGCAAAATTTTAATTGTTAGAGGTTGATAAATAATTAAATAACACAACACTTCATTACAATATATGTATCGCACATGTTTGATGTGATTTTTTTGGTTTTTATTTTTTTTTCTTGTAAAAAATACGAAAAATATAATACAATTAAGATAAACATACTTTGTTTGTGTCAATATGTTCAAATATGCTTTTTGAATTTTTTTCTTATTTTTTGCCATTATTTGAAATTTTAAAAAAATAATTATTAAATAAATACACAAATTCTTTTTTTCATAAATCTATCAAAATGACATATTATGTGCAAAATGGTATGTAATATGCCATATAAAAAAAATAAATCAAACAATACTCATTTCATATAATTTTTTAATTTTTTAAAAAAATATATAAATATTTTTCCATAAATATGTAGATCTATCACAAATGTATAACATATAAAAAAATCTATAAGGATCATAGAAGAAATAAAGAGATTATTGAAGTTTTTGAAGAGATTTGGGGTTTTGGGTTCGATTCGGCTCAAATATAGTTTCTCAAACGAAATGGACTGAAGTAGAGTCCTAAATTTGGTCTATAGAAGCTAAATCTAGCAAGAGTGAACAAAAAAATGAGGTTTTTTTTTAATGTTTTTAAGATGTGTGATACATGAGGGTTTCTGCTGTGAGACATGAGACGATCTGTCTCATGCAAGTCGTTGTGTTTTAAGGCAAAATGACTAGAAATTTTCATGTATCGCAAGACACTTGCGAGACGCATGAAACGTCTCGTGAGACGTGAGAATTTCCCTGAGATAATGAATTCCATACCTATTTCGTCTCGAGGCCCTGTGATATTGATATGTCCCGTGCAAGATTTTGATTCATGTTCGTGTGAATGCAAATGAAAGAGGAAAAGGGCAAAGAGATTCGTGTGAACAAAGATGAAAGAGGAAAGGGGTACCTAGGGCATTCGATGATCAAATGGTAATTTAGGATTTTCAATAAAAGATTTTTTTCATTCCAATTTTTATTTAAAACAAAATTATGAGAAAAATGGTAAAACTATAATATCATTGCTCTATAACCAAAATCTTTATTGACAGTGGTTTTTTGTATTGTTAAATAATGTGGGGTGACCGGATAATGTCAAATAGTTTAGGGAGTTTCTGTAATTTTTCTTATTTATTAATACACCCTTTATCAGACATCGTGGTCCAGAGACTTGAGTGGTGCTATCCATTCAAACGGGAGATGATGTGAACTCATTAATGTGAAAAGAGAGACAGCGGGCCCATCAGGATCTCAGTCAACACTCCATCCAAAATTCAAAGTACATATTCTGTCATTCATTGCGTTTATGTCCATAGATTCTTCTGTCTTTTACAAATGATTTTTATTAAACAATCCCTAGTTATTCGTCTAATTAGTATTAGATCGCTAAGCGATCAAAACAAACCCTTGCGTTTGAAGTTAGAAGGGAAGGATGACTAATTCTCTGTTCAATAAAATCCAGCCAATTCTCTTACACCGGGTTGATTTGAGCTTTGGTTTGGTATAAACACCTCCTGAACGAATAGGTGCAAATGGTTAAGGGTTGGGCTGATTTACACCTGGTTTACACCACCAATAATATGCGACCACTTATATTGAATAAAATGAGGCCCAACACAAGCAAAATTAATGGTTTTGTCTCTATCACAGACGGAATCAAGCGTCTCCATCTTTGTCTTAGGCCGCATGCAGAGCCAAACTCACGTTTAAAAGTGAAAATCACACCATCCAAAAAGTGTGTAAATCACTTTTTCAATGTTGCATGTCCATTCAACGACCTTAGGTGTTCGTTAAAAGGGAATACCAAATCCGTGCAGCATACCAATGATGCAAGGGCACCAGAGGCTGATGCATCAGTGCTGAAAAGGGACTTACACTTTTGGGGGGACGCTTTTCACTTTTTGGCACTGATGTGTCCACCCCTTGTGCCATTCACACCCATTTGTACCAACTTCATTTGTACCTAATCCTCTGCGTCTGCCAATGCCCTCTTGATAGGTGGTTGCGGCATCGTCCTCCAATGAAGAGACTAGGGATCCACTCCCATGCCAGCGCTTTGCCTCTGTGCGGGCTTGAATGGCTCCGAATAGGGCCCACAAAAAAAAAATCTTCTAATTATGGCTAAACTCATCGGCTTGATATCCTCTACGCCACCCCTCACTTTTTGGGGATGATATCGTATGTACCACACCCCTGATGGGACCACTCAGGGGGTGGAATCAATTCACTTTTTGGAGGTTTTTGATTCCTCCTCTGCGTGGTCACATCAGGAGTGTGGTGCACTTGATATGGCACCCACTTTTTGTGCTTCTCGTCAGGTGCAATTTTAGCAACACCGAGATGAGGAACGTTATGAACCAAATAGGGGGTCAACAAAAAGACAAACTGTTCTGTAGGCGGTCATGCATGGCAAGCTTCAATTTTTATCTAACGACCTCCTAACCCTTCAAACACCAAGGAAATGACCATTAAATCCTTTACCAAACAGTCGCTTCTTCTGATTTCGAGTCTTGGACAATGGCCTTCCCCCGCCTTTTGCGGGTTCTTGGTGACACCGGCTGCGTTCTCAAAGGAAGAATGGTCCATGGCAAGATTATTAAATTTGGGTTCTTCCCTGATGTTTATACTAGCAATCAGTTGATCTCATTGTATGTTAAATTCGGGCGTTTGCACGATGCCCAGAGTTCGTTCGATCAAATGTCTGAAAGAAATTTGTTTTCCTGGACGATATTGGTATCTGGGTATTCACAGATGGGGCTCGCTGAAGAAGCATTGGACTGTTTCAGATTGATGGTTGCTGAGGGGTTCAACCCGAACCATTACACTTATGTGGCTGCTATCTCCGCTTGTGCAAATATTGCGGCTGTCAAAACCGGTAAGGAAATCCATGGAAGGATTTATAGGACTCAGCAAGATTTGAATAGCTTTATGAGCAATTGCTTGGTCAATTTATATGCAAAATGTGGTTTGCCAAACTCTGCTCAAGTAGTGTTTGATGCAATCTCGGAGCCGAATTTAGTTTCTTGGACTTCTCTTCTTTCCGGCTATTGTCAGTGTGGAGAGAGTGAAAAAGGTTTAAGGATTTTCTTGCAATCTCGGAGAGTGGGTGTAAAGGGTAATGAGTTCTCATGGGCAAGTGTGTTGGGTGCTTGTGCAGCTCTTGAAGATCTGGAGGTTGGGAAGCAAGTGCATTCTCATGTCTTCAGGTGTGGAATCGGATCGGATCAGTTCATTGCAATGGGGGTTATCAATTTATATGCGAAGTGTGGTGAATTGGACTTGGCCCGCCAGGCTTTTTTGGAGTTAGACAAACCACAATTGCCATCATGGACTGCATTAATTGGAGGGTATGCTCAACAGGGGCAGCAAAAAGAAGCGATTGATCTCTTCTATAAGTTGCACAAATCAGGTCTTAAACCTAGTGCTTACACATTTTCAGCCATCATTGGAGCCTTATCTGATGCCATGGCAATTGCAGAGGGGAAACAACTCCACTCTTTGATCATAAAATCAGGGTTTAATTCAGTTACTTTTGTTGGCAATTCTGTCCTGGATTTGTATTCAAAATTCAGGCTGCTTGAGGAATCTTCCAAGGTTTTTGAAGAAATGAATGGGCGAGATGCTGTCTCATGGAATGCCCTGATCTGTGGGCATCTTAAACAGGGTCATTTTGCAGAAGCCATAGAGCTTCTAGAACAGATGTTGCTTGAAGGCGAGAACCCAACCCCTTACACATATTCTATTATTTTGAGCACTTGTGGTGATCTCCCAGCAACAGAGTGGGGCAAACAAACCCATGGTTGCATTATGAAACCAGGTTTCGATACAGATGTGGTTGTTGGGAGCTCACTCATAGACATGTATGCTAAGTGTGGAAGATTGAATGATGCTCAGAAAGTTTTCAATAACCTGACCTCAAAGAACTTGGTTTCTTGGAACACCATGATTGTGGGATACGCACAGCACGGATTTGGGAGGGAAGCTTTAGATATCTTTGATGAGATGCAGAGGGATGGGATCACTCCCAATGATATAACATTCCTTGGTGTGTTAACTGCCTGTGGGCATGTGGGTCTTGTAGAGGAGGGGTGGGGCCATTTCAATTCCATGATCAGAGACCACGGGATTGTTCCAAGGATTGATCATTTTACTTCCATGGTTAGTCTCTTCACCCGTGGGGGGCAGATAAGAAGGGCTTATGAGTTGATAATGGACATGCCTATGGAGCCTAATAAGGTAGTTTGGCGCTGTCTCTTGGCAGGCTGCAAGACCCATAAGGAGTTGACCCTTGGAAGATATGCAGCCAGTGAAATTTTGAGGATTGATCCCCAAGATGTTTCTGCTCACATCATGTTGTCGGGTGTATATGCAGAGGAAGAGATGTGGGATGAGACTGCTAAAGTGAGAAAGGTAATGAAGGACAAGGGATTGAAGAAAGAACCAGGATGTAGCTGGATAGAGGTGAAGAATAAGGTACATTCTTTCATTGCGGATAATAATGCACATAGACATGGAGATGGTGTGCATGAAGTTGTAAATGGATTGACAAACCAGATGTTTGATGCAGGATATGCTCCTGATGCTATGTTCCCACTCCCATATGTAAAGTAAGTTGAGAAGATAATGGATGGTTGACAATTGGTGCTACAGCCTTCACTGTGGATCATGAATCACAGCATCTTTCCCTTCAACACCTTGAAATGGAACTGAATGACTTTTCTAGGATTCAAAACCTTTCACAATTTTTTTTAGGAATTAAATTAGCAGTACATAAGTAAACAGATATGGAAAAGTTAAGGCAATAATCTGCATTCCTGGAGGCAGAGTTGACATGCAAAGAGAAGGAATTTATGTGCAGTGAAAGCATCCACAAGTCTATAAAGAAAGCTTTCATTTGTAAGAGAACAGAGATGGTATATTTAGGCAGTGGAGGTCCCATCACCATTACAGAAATCAGATGTGGAAGGGGATGTAGGTGAGTCGACACTGCCAGGCTGTCGAGAAGCCGATGGTGTGGAGAGAACCCTTGGGGAGAGGTTCACAAATTCCAGAGCTTGTACCCTCAGTTCCAAAGGGTAATCTGCAATGCACCCAATCCTTGGACCTGCTCCTGTTGACCATTTTAATGACAGTTGATGCCCTAACTGGTATGAACTTGCTGCCTTATTCGAATTGATCCTCTGTAATATTGCTATCTTAGGAACATCCGCTCGTGGACTCCGGAGACCACCAGATAAGGTCCTTCTGTAACTACCTCTGTTTTCAGTCTGAGCAATTTCAGTTGGTTCATTTTGGGGTACTTCAGTTGGTTGGAAAAGCTGGGTTTTCTCCACCCCGAAGGGATTTTCAAGTTGGGGAGACATGGAATGTTTTGGAACACCAATTCTACTCTCCTCTTGAACTGATTTGATGTCCTCATAGTTATAGTCTTCAGTAGAGGAGCGTATCTGGCAACAACATGTATCAACTCAGAAGAGTTACAGAATACAAATGCAGCATCGGAGTATCAGTGATGACGTGCAAATTATGGATTATCAGAAGTAGCATATAAGGGAAGCAAGAGCAAGAAAATCTCAAAAAAACCATTTAAAAACTTAGGATCCTGATACCAGTACTTCTAATGACCCAAAGCTTCTTCAAACCACAAGATTCTGAAGCAAGAATGGAATCCTAGGTGGATAACTTGTGAGACCAGATGGAGAAGACACAACTGAATTACATACCTGATCTTCGTTGAGATTGACTCCTTTATCTTTAAGCAAGGCTAAGAAGCTATCAAGGTTCTCTTCAGTTGGGCGGTAATGTCCACTATATCCTGAGATTGCCTGCAATAAGGAAGCATCCAAGGATCAGATGCATGAAAAACAGATATTCTTCCCAACTTTACAATGTGTTATAATTAGATAACATAAAGTACATTGAGATACCATCAGATCCCTTCAAAACAAAGGGGATCTGCAATCAAAATGTTTTCTTGATTCAACCACAAATGATAAGTGCAAATGGAAATTGCTAACATAGGCAGATAGGAATACATGCATGTCTATCTATATATATATATATATATATATATATGAAGAGACACAGGGATGGATGCCTGAATCAATGTGTATATGGAATACATGTGTGTCGTATATATGTAATTATACATGTATGTGTATGAACAGACATATGGATGCCTGAATCAAGGGGTGTATATGCACAGACATCTATATGTATGTGGTGCGTGTATGTCCAAACTTCACCCATGAACCTGACACAGAGTCCCAATCTCTAGAAGACTAGAATACCATGGGGATCTCCTCTAGAAGCTCCCACAGGGAGCTCCCTGTGGGACCAACCATTTATGAGGCCCTGCAGAATTGGCTTTGCCCAGAAGTCTTCAGAAGTGAGCACCAACTTCATGCTGTTCAACTAAAAACTGAAGTTTTAAGATTTATACAATCGCAAATTTCTCAAATGCAAGAGTTTCTATACTGAATGTCCCTGTGCTGCTAGCTCCAGCTTCACACTTACTTGCTCAAACAGTTCTATTATATTTATATTCAAATGAAGCAAAGATTTTATATCTATGAACCCTATATTCAATGCACCTTAAGCACTCCATTTTCTGCAACAAGTCTTCCAGCAGCTAAAGTAGCTCCTCCCGCAAGGAAACTCGAATGATGAAACAATCCCTTCTTTTTCTGGATGATACTAGAAAAAAATTAGTCTTGTGGGGAAATAAAAGATGCACAGGAGATGGGTTAAAAAGACTACATTGGTTCTGGCATATACTTGAGCTCTTACCACACCAGCATAGAGTTTCTTAGAAGTGCTCATCACAAATATCCATTTCGCTCCTTGCGATCCTTGATTTGTATCCAGAAGCTTTTCAGTTTGTTTGTGAATAATTTTTCCCTCAACAACTATGTACTCGTAGTGTTTCCTCTCTTGCTGATTTCAGTAAGAAGTGATCACAAACAGGAACACAAGCACATTAGGACCACACACACATTGCAACTGACAGATAAAGTGCAGTAATGAATTAAGCTGCAATGCAATCTATGTAAAAGGGTGACCCAGTGCACAAGGCTCCCACTAATGCGGGGTCTGGGGAGGGCAAGATGTACGCAGCCTTACCCCCATTTCTGGAGAGGCCGTTTCCGTGACTCAAACCCATGCCACCAGGGACGCTAACAGTAAACCTTACTGTTGAGCCAAGCCGCCCTTACTGCAATGCAATCTATGTAGTGTTGAAATTTGATTCCATGCCAAGCTTAGTAATATAAAGAAGAAAAAACATACGGGCCCAAGATATTTAATGCATTGCTGTCGAAGCTTTGATCTTGGGCACTCTTCCAGATCAACCTCTTTACCATCTCCAATGTCCAACCTGCCCAAAGTGAATATAAGTTTCTTAACCTTAGAATGCTTTATCCAGTGGCAACCATATCAATTATATTGCAGATGTCATGGAAACCTGTAAATAATAGGCTAATAGCACAAAAATCATATAGCACACTGTTCCTTTTATTCTCTTTTTCCCCCTATTGAAGAACTCTTCAAATTCTACATTTCAGGTTTGAACCCAAGATCTCTCATTTCTCTCACTCAGAGGAGATGCTGCAACCAAGGGGGAATTGCAGTCACTGCTCCAATGGGTTGATTACAAAGGCTGATAATGCTGGGGGAATTAATCACAAAAACATTGGAACACAAGGTGGGTGAAATAAACCCTTATTTCCTCTGGATGCAAGCCTCCTCACAAGGGATTCAAGAGTACAAATGAATCTGAAGTTCTTAATCCTGACCAAGGTGTTTCCATGGGCTCCCTCCACAACGGATGACGAACAACCAGGCAGTTAATACTGTTATAAGCTGCTCAGTCTGCACCTCTAGGGCCTGCTCAGGAGAGGAAATCTGGGTTTTCCATGGCTTCTTTAAAACTTTTCACACCCCACCCAACTCTATGTTAGTATGAACATCATTGTTCTGTCTACTTTAAACAAACGAAATTCAAGCTCATTGAATCGCTAGCATCTAACAAAGAGGTGGACAGGAGAAATGGAGACCAAAAAGGAACTTTTTAACTCTTGATGCTAAAAATAATGAGGGCTCTGTTACGTTGCTACTAACCAGTAGAAAAATGGCTGCCCAGCATCTGTTTTACACCACTCTTCATAGTACAAGTGCAAGCTATGACCGTACCGATGTCGAGGATCAATCTACAGTAAAATTAATATAAAAAAAATTTAGGAAAAAGAAACTAATTTTTAGGGCATGGGTCCAAAGGTAGATTGACTAGATTCTATTCAGATTATCAGAATCAAAATTAGCTAAATATCCAAAAAAGAAAAAGAAAAGAAAAAAAGGAAATCGAAAAATAGTATAATTACAGCTTCAATCCAGTGTTGAAAGGCTAATTTCTGGGCATTGGCATCTTTGGATAAACCCTTTCCAACCTGCCGAAAGCGGAATTACGTGTAAGAACAAGACAATGCACACGGGAAGGGAAAAAAGGAAAAAAAAAAGAAAAAAAAGAAGAAGAAGCAGAAGTTCTTGTTTCTTCTTCTTCTGTTTTTGAACTCTAATTAACAGAAGTAAAAGCAAAAGGAGCAACAGAACATGCCTTTGAAGCATTCAAGCTGATTCGGTTCCATCGAGAGGCTGCGGTTTCTGGTTTCAAGAAATTGAAGAAGGATATCGTACTGTGATTCAGACGAGCAAAGTCGATCCCTTGCCACCTTCATTTTTCAATTTTCAAACAAGAAAATCATCAGAGAGAAAAAAAAAAAAAAAACTAGAGAGAGAGAGAGAGAGAGAGCACAAAGAGAGTTGTTGAATATGTAGAATCAGGTGACCTACCAAAGTTCTTCGGCGACCACGGCGGAATCCGCTAACTTGCGCCGTGTACGGTAACTCCTATAGACTTTCTGCAACTTCAGTGCGGCCATCGAATCAGACCTCCCATTTTCCAGAGCGTTAATCGTCGCCGAATTGACGCCGGGACTCAAAGCCACAACGGTTTCTGAGGTCGCGCATTCCTGGACGTCCATGGTCGCCGATTTGACTTCCTCATCCAGAGCAACCCCAGGCTCCGACCTCTTATACTCCGGCGCATCAACCGGATTCTGACCAAAAGACGGTTCAGAGCTCTCGTACTGGAGAGCATCGACAGCCGCCGTCAGAGCGAGAACCGTTTCAGAAGTCCCGCATTCTTGAGAAGAGAGCATTGAATCAAAAGGAAATGGAGGTTTGGACTGCATATCGAAGCTAGGAAGAGATGGGTTTTCGACCTCCATTAGAGAACCTTACCAAGCTCTCTTCTTTCCAGGAAGAAACGATGCAGGGAGGGAGGAAGACGAGCGCGCCCTCCTTCCTAGATTGAATGGGTCTTCGGTTCAATCTTCCCCCTTATTTATAACAATCTTAAAAAAATAAATAAATTAGAGTTGCATTTCCGAATACATTCAACGTTGTTTATTATTAATTCGATTTCCATGGCATGTAAGTTCGTTCATATGAAATGAGGAAGACAGTGGGCCCAGCAGAATCCGAGTCAACACTCAGTCCGTCCAATTTCCGAAGTACTCATTCATCGCGTTTCTGTTCGTAGATTCCTATGTTATTTCAAATAAATTTTAGGGGCGAAATTTTACTAAACAATCTCTAGTTGTTCGTCTATGTGTTTTTTTTTTTTTTTTTTAAGATCGTTAAGCCACCAAAACAAACCCTTGCCTTTGAACTTAGAAGGATGACTAACTTATTCTCCTTTCAATGGTAACGATATCCCCTGTATCTCCCTTACTGTGTTCCACAAGACACGGGGGTAGAGCCAGTAGTTTCTTTTTTATATATATTATGTATTCTATTATATAATGTAGTACAAAAAAAACTATAAATGCAATTTAAGATGCAAGGAAGTAATTTTAGTCCAAAAATATATATACTAAAAAGTATATCAAATTCTACTAAGATTAGCAAAAAAATATTGGATTTTTTTCACCTATTTATAATAAATTAAGTACATTCATGCAAAAGAAACAAAACTACTTGCACATTGCTTATGTAAAAGAAGCACCAAATTCATGTATAAAATTTCAATGAATGAAAGGTGGTATAAAAATATTAAAGATACCAAAATAGTTATTTACAAAAAAATATATATAAAAAAAATCTTAAGGGATAAAAGGTAATAGAATGATATCAAAGATACCAAAACCATTAATTACAAAATATGGAAAAGGAAATTAAAGATTGAGATGTGATAAAATAATTTCACAGATATCAAGATATCAAAACAGTGTATATTATATCATCTCTTTATGTTTTTAGTGATATGTAATAGGACCCAACAAAGTACATGATAGGCTTATCAAAATGATGCTTTAGTTTGATTTTTAATTTTATTTTAAGGATTAGTATAACTATATTATATATTTGGCAGTAAAAAAAGTGTTAAAAAAACATCTGCTCTTTATTTAAAATCCGTTCCCTTCGAATGCCTTAGGTCCATTGGGTGTCAGGGAGAGGATGCATCAACGCCAAAACTAATTTAACTTTTCAGAGTTTGTGTCCACTCCCAGACACCCAGCAGACCTAAATTGTTTTTAAAGGAGTGGACAAAAATCCCCACGGCATTTAAAGAGACAACAAATTCAAAAATCCATTACATGTCAGCCTGGTTAAGAGGACACAGTAAGACAAAATCTTGGAGATATATATATATATATATATATATATATATATATAGAGAGAGAGAGAGAGAGAGAGAGAGGAAAAAAAGAGTTATAGGAAGAG
>JAOXJP010000003.1:12352419-12373581 GCA_025762735.1 Platanus orientalis | reverse complement strand
CACTAGAAGTAATCATACTAGATGTTTGTTTATGAAATGTTCAATCGTGATCTTTATAAATATACATGCTCGTAACACGATAACAGTGTTTATTCATGTATAATGCACCTAATATACCTAAAATTAAGTTTTTTTTCAATCAAACTTTTCATAAATACCATTATAAGAATTTTATGGATTTTTAGGAATTTTTTCAAGTTTCTTTTACTTTGAATCGGGTTCGGACCGAACGATACGCCGATCCTATACGATCTGGATCAGTTTTGGGCATGGACGATCCATTCCGCCGATCTGAAATTTAAAACCATGCTAGTCATGGTTTTTGTAGAGTACCATATGAGCTTCACATGACCCACAACCATGAACTTAGTCCAATGTTTCTCCATGGTTTCCTAGCAAAGAGTTCGCTGAAAATGAAAGCATAGCCACATAATCTACAAATCCCTTTGTGAACATATATGGAACTTATCGGAGAAGAAGATTAATAAGACAAAGAAGTTTTGTTGAAAAACTAAAAAACAAAAATTACCCAAAATTACCCCTGTATAAAGGCAAGGTTTAAATAGTTGGTGTTGGTGGAAATATTGGTCACTTAAAAATAAGAAACATGTCGGACATGTGCCGTAACATTGTAGAACTCATGGAAACATTGAGTAATCTTTGAAAATATTCATTAATATTTCAGAAAATTATAAATGGAGCATAAATGCATATTTCTAAATTATCATCCCACTTCAAATTACCATATAAGTTGAGGAACACAAAGTTGAAACAAAAAAAAAAAAAAAAATCACTTGAAGGTGTTAAATATTGTTTCATTTTATATGAAAGCTAATAATAAGAGTCAACAAGGAATTTGATTATGAAGATGCATTCATTTATTCTTTCAATGGAAATCTAAGAAAATGAGACACAGGTCCATCGTTAATGCAATATATATAAATTTATACACAGTTAAACAAAAACTAAATCATAATGAAATGGTCTTTCTTAACCACAAATCTCAAATTATTAGACTCAAAGATTAAAAATAAAATAAAGAAGGAAGCATCGTACAATTGGGTATCAAAATGTTATTCTTTGGTCGGTATTTCCATACATATTAACCAAAACGCTGTAACTATATGACTAACATTTGGTCAAAACAATATGAAGTGTACCGAAAGATTAGGAAATATATTGTGGAAACATTACAAGATTTGTGTCAATACCTATGAAAATGGAAACATTTCATGGAAGTTTTAAGAAATATGTCAATTTTTTAAATTGTGTATGAATTGAGAATAAATTAGAAAGTGAGGGTCCTAATTTGTCCATAAAATTTTAACTCTCTCTATAGAGCAGCGCTATGCCGGTAAACATTTAGTCTTTTCTCTCTTATTGAGTTTCTCTTCTTTTCCCCCAAAAAAAATCCTCTTCTATTTTTTCCATAGATTTTTATATTGCTAGATTATTTGATTTAGTAAGACCATTCATCATATTTTATTCAATCAATCAATCAACAAATCTTATCCATCTTGTTCAGGAATCCTGTTCATCCAAACTATCTAGGTCCCTATGAACCGTTTAGCCAAAAAAAAATACTAGACAAACCAAACAAGTATACAGTCAAACATGCCACTTTTAATGAGACCTGCCAAGGTTGCGATTTCAAGAACTACATCACAATGCTTAAATTCAATTAACAAGTAAATGCATTGTTAAAGAATGTGATATGAATTCAAAACCTGTACTCATTTATTGTTCTTTGCAAAATCTTTTCAGCATCTTTGACATATCCAACATAGTCCACCTGAATAAAAGCATAATTCATGAATCAAAAAGAGAGAAAATAGATGTAAAATCATAAGCATAACAATTCAAGTTATACCCAAATAAAACTACTTGTTCACCTTGAAAATTATGCCATTTCCACGCAAAGGAGGTTCAACAGACAAAGCCTGGCAAGCTTCACGGAATTGCTTTTCAAGAATAGATGGGGACAATTCTTTATTCTGGAAAGGATTAACCACCACAACAAATATTGTGCCAGATGCAGGAAAATATGCAACATATATCGCCCGTCCCTCAGACAAGCTGAATTTAATAGAAGTTTATCAGAATAGAAAATTTACTGAATTTTTATATGACTATGAATATGCAAAGAAACTAGAGAAGAATAACAACATGCATAAGTAGATTGGAAATCAATCACATTCTCAAATACTATGGTTCTTGATAGCAGTTATAACAAGGGCATCTTAAAAGCAATATGAGCTAATTGACAATTTAAATTAAAAATAATAAAAAGACAAGTATCTTTTAATCAAAATGGGCATGTGATTAAAGGTGCAAAATGAACACCCCAAAGATGTAACATTCATATTGATTTCTTTCTAGGGCACTTCTCAGCCTAGACCCCAAAGAATAAACTATAATGCACCCCTCAGATGCATGAAATATACATATCCCATTAATCCTAACCAAATGTTTCCAATAAATGGAGTTTCCAACTCAAATTAATATTTAAACCAATGTATAAGTTTTATTTTTCTTCTAGCTTCCATTTTTTTCATATGCTTAGATATAGAAAAACAAACATTTCAAGTTCTACTACTACTGTCACAATGCTTATGCTAATTATGACTGAGGCCTAGCATGTAACAGAATATTAAATCAGTGATAAATCAATATTTTTCTTTCAAGGAATGGTCTGACAGTTATTATTTGTATTCAACAACCATCATCATTTCAAGCAAAGACTTAATTGTGCTCAAAAGAGTGGCCCATCACATCAAACGGCAGTTATAAGTGGTTGAGTACAACAAAAAATCAACTTAGCCATGAAAGATGAAAAGCAATTTGCAGGCAAAATCATCTTGTTTGCATCCAACAGAAACTAAATTTTACCTCATGTTTTTTTGACAAGAGACTATTCTAGCCATAGTTTTGAAAACCAGACCAGTCATCAAACTGGTGAGGTGGGCGGTTCAGGTTCAACCGGGTTCGACCGTTAGTTTACATGGTTTGACCGCAGTTCACATTTATATAAAAAAATATTATAAATCTTTAAAAAAAAAAGAGACAATTCAGGTTACCTTAGTAAGCTTAGTAAAGAGGAAAGGATATCCTACACCCAATTTATCTGTCTCCCGTGTCCCCCCACACAAAGGATGGGGTGTATAGGGTTAAAACTGTAAAAAGGGTTTTAAAATGAAAAATAAGTACCATATAAAGGGTGGTAAAGGGTGAAAATTGTAATAAAAAAACCACGTATTCAAATGAAAAAAATGCATACTTAAAAAAGGCACTAAATTAAATATATATATATATTAATCTCTGATGTGGGGACATGGGAGGACAGACAAATTTGGATGTATGAGATCCTTTCTCTTAAAACAATAAAAGGATAATAACATTGCTTACGTGTCTACACAGACAATCATACTAAACTTTTCAATTGAAAGTAAGTTGAAGGGTTTTTTTTAGTGTAAAAATGTTAAAGTTAACATGAGTACAGTTAAAATGTTTTTCTTGGTAAAAGTGAAGGTTGCTTGATTTAAGAGTGAGATAGAAATAGAAAAGGACAAAATAGAAATGATTCCTTGTGTACATTTCCCAAAAGCAAATCAATGCTAGCTGGTTGTTAAAAACCGGTTGGTTTAGTGTATCACCTGGTCAACAAAAACCAGACGGTTTTGATGGGTTTTGACAGTTTTGTCAGGTTTTTTATACCATCAGGTTTTCAGGAATCGTCAGACTGTAGAGTTGGCCTGCTCCGGTTTAACCGGATCAAACTGCCCAATCCGGTCCGGTTCTCATAACTATGATTCTAGCACACTTGTTTAAATTCTTCTACTTCATTCTTTTCCTCTTTGTTACTCTAGTTAATCGTTGATTTTTTTTTTTTTTTTTAAGAAAAAAAAAGGTGAGTGCATACCTCAGTGCCTCAAGGAGTAGAATTATACAAGGAACAAGCAAGATACTTTTTTCATTTTCACTTTTGAGCCAATACTTGGAATTAGCAAAAGCACCATTCCTACACTTGCTAAGTCAAGCCAGATTATAAATAAAAAAAATACCATAGGTGTACCTGTGATACAAATAAAAGAAAGAGATAGGTTGCTCCAGATAAGGGCATTCTGTTGTTGTCTTCATATGCAGTCCACTCAGATTCCATCCGCCTTGGGAATTTCGATTTGTAGCTCTTTTATCCACTTTGCAGACACAACCAATCTGGAGGATGGCATTATATTCCAGCGGCACTTTTGTCTCATATATCCCCTGATCAAAGAATGGCATTCTAATTAAACTGAAATTACTAAAGCTAGACTACTTACAGCAGTAGAACAAATGAAGACTGAGATTTAGTAGTATACGTAGCATATGAGCTACTCAGGAAACCAAATATATGTAAACAACCATGATTACTTTTTGGTTCTTTTATGTTTTGATAAAGCGAAAGGGAAATAACTTCAAAGAAATAGAGAAGTGCAACAAGACTGACTTAGTCCAGCAATGGGAAAAAAACTATAAGCCTACAAAGCCTAAAATTGGGTACACCTAAGCCATTAACAATTTACATTCAACTAATTGATTTAAAAATTCAACAGCCACCAATTAGCTAGCCACTGTTTTTCAGAAATTTTCCAATTAAGCATTGAGAGAATTTTTTTAATCGAAGTAGCTCAGAACTAGGATTCTAGAATAATCCACATTTTGGAGGAAATTTCTTTATCAGATTTTGTTAGTCTCAAAAAAAAAAAGAAGAAGAAACACAAAATAAAACTAAAACATTAGCCTTTATCTACAAGTAATAAAATCAATGATGAAATTTAGAACAAGCACCATATATAACAGCAGACAAAAAGAAAGATAAAATGACCAACTCAATAAATACAACTGACTTGAAACCAAATACAAGTAACTATATGTATCACATGCACTTGGAAAAACACTGTTGAAGTATTAAGGTAACAAATGTAAAAGGGTATAATTGTCATTCATTGTATGCAGAGGGTATTACCAGTATACAACCCATATATAAATAAGAATACTCTACGTATGAGACACACATCTCTCATACGATTACACCATACAATTCTTCTTCTTCTCTATTTTATCTAGTTATACGTAAATCTAAATTTCTTCTTGGTATCAGAGTGGAAAGACTCAGAAGTTGGGATACTGGCCAGAAAGTGTTGTTGATGTCAGCCACTGGATGGCTGACATCAGTGTATATACCGCCGGTTACAGGGTTTGGTCGTTTGAAGATGGTTTCTGGTCAAGCATGATTTATAAAGAAGTTTTTCATGCTGTTTAATGTCTCATTTGATGATCGGAGGTATTTTTTAGAGGATTTTTTTTTATAAATTCACAAAAAAAAATTCCTTTTTTGGAAGTTTTCGATCATGTAATCAGGTTTCATGTTTTTCCCCAATTCAGCTGGTAAGAAATTGGTCACCCAAACCCTACAGTTTTACAGAACCTGCTCTTGCTTGATTTGGTGGAGATTCAAAGGGTTGGTGAGTATTTTCAGTTGACATATTTAACGCCTAGACACTGGGACGTGTTCGTGGGTTGTTTTTGGTCATCAAAATTGACCTTTGCTATTTGCTAACCCCTGGTTTGTTGTTAGACTCTATTGATGAGATATGCAATCATATTTCCTCGCAATTTTTTGGTTCGTATTGATTGAAGACAAATCGTTGGATTATGAATAGGGGTCAGCAATTGCAAGGCTGTTGGAGTACGTCACATCTGATATGTTTTGGTAATTGGAACTGTTGATAATCCCAGTTTGTGTGAAAGTTCGTTGGAGTACGTCACATCTGATATGTCTAATGTAGAGTCTGGAAAAACAAGTGAGTCTGGCCCTATGCCCAAAACTGGTAGTGTGTTACCATTTGTTATCCAAGGTGACAACCCAAGTGCCTAGAATACCACAACAAAGTTAGATGGGACAAACTACTTAGAGTGGTCCCAATCTGCCAAGATGTATATTAGTGGCAGAGGGAAGCTTGGTTACATCAATGGCCGTGTAATAGAGCCTTCTGCATCAGACACTCAAGCTTAAGAGAAGTGGGAATCTGATAATTTAACAGTTATGTCATGGTTGTTCCATTCCATGCAGCCCCATATCAGTAGGGGATTTCTGTTTCTCAAGACAACCAAGGAGATATGAGATTCTACCGCACAAACCTATTCATAAGTTAAGAATTTTGTGAGGCTATATCAACTAAATCAAGAAATAACCCATCTTCGTCCGGGGGAGAGGAGTCTAGGAAGTTATTTTACTGCTCTACGTAGCATGTGGAAAGAATTAGACCACTATGAGTTCAAACCAGCTTGTCAAAAGGATGTTGTTGAATATAAAGAAACGATGGAGAGGACCCGAATCTTCGAGTTTTTGGTTGGGTTGAATGATGATTTTGAACTTGTATGAGTACATACTCTTAGTAGGGAATCTAGGGATGTACTACCATCCTCGAATGAAGTTTATACTTTTGCTCAGAGTGAGGAAAGTAGAAAAAACGTGATGCAACAATACTCCTCTGGGACCCCAAAGTGATTAACATTAGTCTCTACTTAAGGCTCTCAGAAAGACAGCAAAGGTGGCTTTAAGTAGCCTTTTAAATCAAACATTGATGATAGGGAGAGAGGATTGTGGAAGTCTACCTAGATTAACAAAGACAAATTGAAGTGTACTCATTGTGGGAAGTTGAGACATACAAAAGAAAATTGTTGGGATCTTGCTGAATGTCTTGAAAAATTTAGCAAGGCTGAGTCAATGAGAGAGAATTCAGTCTCATCCTATGGCAATGACATGAACTCCACTCATACTCCACGAAAGATGGTGAGTCCCGATGTTACCCTTTAGGTGAAGCCTCCTCCCAACGGATGATAACAATTCCCGAAGTAGAGTTAGAGAACCTTCACAGATTCATGTCTCAATTAGAGGGGTCTATGACTAGATCTCGCTCATCCACTTCATCGTTTGCCTCGACTCAGTCAGGTATCCAAGCTACAGCTCTCCATATTTCTTCCACTACCTCTCCATTCTGGATTATTGATTTCGGGGCCTCTAATCATACAACAAGTTTGTCCTTATTTTCCTCTTATTTTGTTAGCTCTAGGCATGATAAAGTCAAGGTAACAGATGGAACATTATCTTTTATATCTGGGAAAGGTAGTATTAATGTTTCACCAACTCTCTCGCTATCTTATGTTCTTCATGTCCCCGCGTTTGCTATCTATTAGTTGTATTACTCAGGATTTAAATTGTTCGATCATGTTTTTCATTTTCATTGTCTTTTCAAAACTTGGCTTCGAAGCAGATGATTGGGAGTGGTCAGTTAGCTAATGGACTCTACCTTCTTGATACTAAAGTTTATTCACCATTATCTACAACTTGTCAGTCTAGTAATGGTATTATTTTGAGTAATAAAGATCGATTAATGCAGTGGCATAACCGTATGGGTCATATATATTTGTCATCACTGAAATTTTTGTTTCTAAGTTATTTTGTGTCTGGTAGTGAGTCAGACTTTCAATGTGAAGTATGTTAGTTGTCAAAGCATGTTTGAAACTCATATCCTATTAGTAATAATAAAAATTTTGTTCTTTTTTCAATTGTGCACTCTGATGTTTGGGGGCCTTTTCCTACTACTTCGTTATTTAGATTTACTAACTTTGTTACCTTTGTTGATGACTGCTCCAAATGCACTTGGGTCAATATGATGAAAAGCAAAAGAAAGCTCTATTTTTCAGAACTTTCAAAAAATGGTTTAGACTTAATTTAACACATCTATCAAGGTTTTACGTTCTGATAATTAGGGGGAATATATATGTTCTCATTTACAAAAATATTTAATTGATTGTGGCATTGAGCATCACACCTCTTATGTTGGTACTCAACAAAATGTAGTGGTTGAACGTAAGAATAGACATCTCTTGGAAGTTACTAGGGCTCTTCTTTTGGGATGAATGTTCCAAAAAAAAAAAAAATTGGTCTAAGGCACTCCTTACTGCTGCCAATTTGATTAATTGTATGCCTTCAAGAGTTTTAGACTTTGGTTCTCCCATTTATGTCCCATAAACTGATCGTCCTTTGTTCCTGGTTCCTCCAAAAATATTCGGATGTGTTTGTTATGTCCATAAACAAAAAAGATTAAAGGAACTAAACTTGATCCTCGAGCAGTCAAATGTGTCTTTTTTGAATATCCTTCAAATCAAAAAGATTAAAAGTGTTATAATACAGTCTCTAGAAAAAAAATTGTTACGATAGATGTTACATTCTTCAAGTCAGTTCCATTTTTTCTCTCCCTCCTCTGCCTCTCTTTAAAAGGAGTGGTTGAGTGAAGAGAGGTCTTCTTCGTGCCTTCCTTTTGTTTTTTCCCTTCCTACTCTAGTTCATCCATATATTTTTAACACTACTTTAGGTAATGAGAAGGACTTACAAGTGTACAAAAGGAGGAAGAAGGACAGTTAATCCTCCACCACATCTAATTGCCTCTTCGAACGGTTCAAGTAAAGCTTTTATTCCTTCACATCCTGAATCTGATGATAATCTTCTCATTTCTCTTTTTAAAGGGAAAAGGTTTTGTATAAATCACCTCATTTCCGACTTTGTTTTTAATCATTCATTAAATTCATCCTATAACTCATTCATGAACTCAGTTCCATGTATCTCTATCCCCTCAAATCTAAAGAAAGCTATGTCTTAAAGTTAGTGGGGAGATGCTGTGTGAAGAGGAAAGAATGAAACATGGGAACTTGTTGATCTTCCAATGGAAAAGCAACATGTAGAGTGTAATTAAGTCTATATTGTCAAAGATAAGTCAAATGGATCAATTGAAAGGTATAAAGCAAGGCTAGTGGCCAAAGAATACACCCAAACATACAACATTGACTATCAGGAGACTTTTGCACCAGTGGTAAAGATGAACTCAATCAAAGTGTTGTTATTTATTATTGCTAATAGGGGGTGGCTGCTTTGGCAATTAGATGTAAAGAATGCATTTCTTCATGGCGATCTCTAGGAGGTGTATATAATGCTACCTCTAGGCTTCAAGATCGCAGACAGTGAAGGCAAAATGTGCAGGTTGAAGAAGGCTCTATATAAACTTAAACAGTCACCAATGGCCTGGTTTGAGAGATTTAGTGACAACTTGAAAGAGTGGATGCAAACAGTCTCAGGTTGATCATACTTTATTTGTGAAACATACACTAAAGGGAACTATTGCAGTCATTGTGTATGTGGATGATATTGTGATTACTAGAAATGACTCCGAAGAAGTATAGTGTTTGAAAGCTCACCTTAGGAGTGAGTTTGAAGTGAAAGATTTAAGAATACTAAGATATTTCTTGGGAATTGAAATAGCTCGCTCCAAGAGAGGTATATTTATTTTTCAAAGAAAATATATTCTAGATTTGTTAACAAAAATAAGACTACTGGGGGCATGACCTGTAGAAACCCCTACTGAGGTAAACCATGATAAGCCATGGATTAAACGATCAAGATGAGCGACCTCTTATTGATGCTAGAAGGTACCAAAGACTTGTTGGAAAGCTCATATACCTTGCTCTCATAAGGCCTGATATAGCCTTCATTGTGGTTGTAGTAAGTCAATTTATGCATGTTCTAAGAATTCACCATTTGGAGGCTACTTATCGCATTCTTAGATACTTGAAGTCAACCCTAGGAAGAGGTTTGTTGTTTTCCAACAATGGGCATATGAAAGTGGAGTATATACTGATGCAAATTAGGCAAGCTCAATCACAGATAGGTCCACTTCAGGTTACTGTTTGTTTGTAGGGGGGAACCTTGTGGCATAGAGAAGTAAAAAGCAATCAATTGTACCTAGATCCAGTGTGAGGGCAGAATATCGGTCTATGGCACATGGTGTGGGAGAAGCCTTATGGTTGAGAACTCTGATTCAGGAGAAAGGGTTTGAGGTACAGGTACTTATGAATTTATACAATGATAACAAAGCAGCTATCAGTATCGCTCATAATCCAATGCAACATGATCATACTAAACATATTGATGTGGATCAACACTTTATCCGGAAAAAGTTACTATGTGGGCTGATTTGTACTCTGTTTGTTACTACAGAGCAATGGTTAGCTGATACGCTAACAAGAGGCATACCCCAAGTCCGACTTCATGAGATCATTAGCAAGCTGGGCATGTATGATATCCATACTCCAGCTTGTGCTGCATAAAGCTACTGAGAAAAATGAATCCACTATGGAACCTCCTACTAAACAGCCACAATAAAAGAGCAAATGAAGAGTCCAACAAGGCTAAAGACAACAAAGATGAAGGGGTGCTTGATAACAAGAGAGCATTACATTATGCATGTCTTAACAATGAGACAGCCTTTCATGTTGACACATGTGCAATCAATCACTGCACAACATTTAGAAGAAAAAGGAGCCAAGAATAATGTCCAATACCATGCCAAATATATTTCCGTCTACAAAGACATATGTACCCTTACAAATATAGCCTCATATATCCATGAAATACAACATCCACGTCATTCACATTTTTAGTAACCTCAACACTTAAAATATTAACTAAGAAGTCCAAGACAAGTGTGCCTCCCTATCCCAACTAATATGAAGGAACTTGGCCAAGTACTAGGAACTTACATATAAAGTCTATGAATTATCATGCCAGTCTCAATTGTCTTGTCTCAACCCTCAATTCTTGGTGTTAGGTACACTGCAAACCAATACAGAGATTTATTTTTCCATTTTTCAGTATGCCTCTATTACCAGATTACACCAAGAACACATACATCGGGTAACAATCACATACAGGTCAGACGATTAATATGCACAATATCCACAAAAGCTTATATCTCCACAAGGTTTACACGAAGGATATCCATTCTTCCCCATCATCACGGTGTCTGATTGGTTTAGCTTAAGCTTTAGCATAGAAAATAAAAAAACAGTAAAATGTTAAAGTCTTACCAAGTCCGATAGACCTTGATGTAGATATGTCTAGAAAACCCACAAATTGCAAGAAGAAAGCCAAAATTCAAATTCTGAAAAATTATTGGCAGTAGTGTAAAATGACCAAATACCCTTGACTATGCGTCAAAAAATTATGCGCCCAAATAGGGTGAATCTTGGGTCTAAGATGCACTACTATGCCAAATTTTGTCGAATTTGGAATTGATTTGGTTTGTGAAATCAAATCCGTAAGTTTGTTGTTTTTAAGTTTATTAGAAGAAACCAGAAAATTAGAAACATGGAAAGAATAAAGATAATAAAGGAGAAAGTGGAAGATAAAAGAGTAAGAAAGAAAGAAAACATTATTTATTCATGGGGGAGGAGAGAAGAGAGGGGATACCACAACCCAAGAGGAGAGAGAATCATGGGATACCACACCCACTTCAACACGCACATGTATTCTTTTTCAAATATTCATCTTCAACTGATTTACTTCATACGTAGTTTATTACAATAACAACCTTATCCCAACTATTCATACGTAGTATATTGAGAATAAAATAAATCCCTTATTCTAGATCTTCTAACTAAAATAGACTCGCCAAATAATAAAAAACTTCTAAAGAAAAAAAAAATCTTAGTTGCCACAATATTTGGCTTGTTGGCCAAGTTATTGGGTCCCACAAGATCTTAAACAATCTCCCAAAATATTCTTCATAATCTTGGAGAAAATATCTCAAAAAATTCTCCACAATCATGGAGAATATTGGATTGACGAATTGAAATTGTGGGTCCCTCAAATATTCTCCAAAATCTTAGAGAATATTGGAGATACCTTGTGGGGCCCCTCATTGACTTTAGAGTCACAAGAGGACAAATAAAGGGCTGTCGCCAGCCATTTTTGTGGATCCCATGGGTTAAGATGGCAGCCCATAAAAAGAAAAAAATACCCCCCAACGACCAATCATTTAGTCCTTAAAAACCCCATAGTTTTTCAGTCATATTACAATTATACCCTTGAAAATAAAATCCTATTCTACTCTTTGGCAAGCAAGTCTTATTAAATTCAACCCCCTAAGACTTAAAATAATTGAAAAAAACCCCTAAAAACATAAAATTAACTCTACACTACTGGACATTCCATGGAAGACTATCCATGGTCTTCCAACTTCTTCTTGGCATGGTATTCTCCTGCATTAAACCTCCATTCATAGAACAAAACGGATCAATCAAGAATTCATAATTTTCACATGTTATATAAGAGAAATCAGACACTCGAAATAGCATTACACAAAGAAATGGTTTTTCAATGCAATGGTCTAGCAAAGCCTGAACTGATAAAGAAAGTCTAGACATTCATGAAATAGAAGAAATGACATGAATATCATGAATTCATGACATTGCATCTATAAATGGTTAACAATAAAATTACAAGGCATGCATAAAAGATCTATGTAAGCATTTTCATTTTGCAGCTATCAATGTACAGAATAGGTTTAGTATATTTGACCTCAACTTCTGGATCTGCAAGGTGAGATGCAAGTTTCTTGCTTCCTGCCCTAAATTCATCTTCATCAATAATCACCTATTAAGACATGAAGAAAATAAAAATAAATTCCAGAATTCGATAAAGCCGGGTCAAGCATTCCAATGGACTATAGTTGAATTTTAACACTATAGTACCACCAGATATACCTCAATGAGATTGAAGCTAGGCCGTCCATGAGGAAGAGTTTTATTGACACGCCTTCCAGGAAATTCTTCTGTAATGGGTGCTTTAGAATTGAGATAAAATACTCTGGGCACATTTATGGGAACCTTAAGCATGATTCCTTCCACAACAACCCATGCAAAAAATTGCCCAGGTTGCAAACTTGGGATCAGCTGTATTATCTGAACAGAAGGTTGAGATTTAGCATCACATAGTAATTAGTCCATCCATATGCTCAGGAAAAACTAGAAAACTGTATCACCTGCCAGTATGAGTGCGAAAGGGCTAACTCATGTCTCTTAAAAAATGAACTAACCCCACTTCTACCTTGGCCTTGTTTATGACTTATCTCAGCACCAGGCAACTCAGAAACATCATCACTTTGATGTAATCCATTCAAACTTCCTAACCTGCAAAGATAAATGTTGCTAAGTGAAACAGATTTCACAAGCAAACTTTATCAGCCACCAGTCCAATCAGCTGCATGCTGACAGAAAATAGATGATAATATCATAACACAAGCCAAATGGAACTAGTCTTCACATAAACAAAATAACTAACAGCCCAATACTAGCCTATGTCTTATATTTTCAAATCTTCATGAAATGAAAATCTTGTAAAGTAGGAATAAACTGCACATAAAGAAGCTAATAAGGACCTAACACTAACTTCTACATTTCTTTTTGAAAGGATGAAATGTGAAGAAAGTGAAGGGCTAAATGATTGTTACATCAGATTATCAATGAAATTACAAGGCCTATCTGGATGCACCAAAAAAAGCAGTTGGTGATATTTTCCAATCTATACTCACTGCATTTTGGGCATCTGTGTGTGTGTGTGGATGGCACACTGAATTAATGCCTTGTAATTTCAGTTATCTGCAGAAAGACCTCAAAACAGTGGTGGTACTAAGTTGGCATTTCTCAAGTCATTCTGCACCCTACCTCAAATTTCACACCCAGTCCTTGGCCAATTTTAACGGGACCTGATATGTAGGAATGAACAATTTACAAACCTGCGTCTCTTCCTTTCCTCTCGAGTATACTTCCATTTTCTCTTCTTTAAATCAAGCCATCCCTGGTAATCTACATTTCTGTCAATCTTTTCAGTAGAGATAGCATTGTAATGCAATGGCATGAGTGGTTGAGGCAGTCTCTGAGTAGCGTCATTTCGTTGTTGCAAAGAAGTTATTGGACGACTAGTCTTGGACAAACGATGTTCTTTGTTAGCTTCATAGCTACGAACTGTAGGTCGAGGTCCAATCATGGAAGCGCTGCCTTTATTTCTTAAGTCTTCTATATCTTCAACATTCTCCACGTCCAACATATGATTGGAGGTAACAGCAGATAAACTCGCTTGCTTTGTATGATCCTTGTTCAAAGAGCTGAAAATGTCACTTAGTTTACGTTGGCGAAATTTATCATCTTTCTCACGGACCTTCTTATGCAGCCAATCAGGATGAATAACTCTAGGAACAGGATTAGCAACCTGAAAATTTTCAATTCATTTTCAGAGAAACCAACAGAAAGATTATCTGAGCCTAGAAACCATGCTCTAGCATTTGCACCTTTTGCATTGCCGCAGGTATGGTAATAATTTTCTGGATTGCTGAACTAAGTCGTTGCTTATAATAGGACCAATCAACAATGGATCTAATTCCCACGTCTGATGAAATTTTGCACCACTTCCGCACATAGAACTTCATAATTTCTGCCACAAAGAAGGAAATAAAATAAAAACTTCTAGATCTCATTTTTTCCATGAGTACCAAAAGAATATATAAACCCAAGTAACGAAAAAATAGAGAACTTATACCAGCATTAGTCTCAAATATAGCAACAGGAATAGCACGCTCACTTACTGGAGTACCCTGTTCTCAATAACAGAAAAAGAATCATTGGTAAGGAAATGCCACTAAAATCTTCAAAGAGTTAACATCCAGGTGTGTAACAATGCTAACATGTGAACAATAAGTATGAATTACGAAATGAACACCACAACAAGGTATTTCACTCAGAAAGTCCAAATATCAAAGCAGCATTGATGTGGGAGCATACCATGTCAAGAAGAAGAAGCTAGAGGACCATAAATAGTCCCCTTTGCAAGTCTAGTACGGTGGTTTATTTTTCTGTTATTTGTTTATTTTAGAAGCATTAATTACTAATAATTTTGTAATAAGGTCAATAGTGCCATGGTTATTTTAGCTTTTTTGAGTTTTTAGTTATAATCCTGTTTTTCACTTAGGAGTTTGGACCCAATTTTTCTATGACCAAAACTTGAATTTTGGCTTGATTTTGGTGTCATCAGATAGGTTATTCAGTTACCTTTCTAACGAGACGAAGATTGCACAAATCTGAGGTAATTTGGAAAAGTTATGACCAAATTACTAAGGGGGTATCATTGAAGAACGGTAATAGTATTTTTAGAAAGTTAAGCTTTAGAAAATCTTAATTTTTAGCAGTTTTAGACTTTTTGAAAGTTATGTTATGTCTTAGGCAGCAAATTGAAGTTTTAGTAGTTTATAAATTAGGAAAGTAAATTTTTAGTAATACTTAGTCTCCAAGTTTTGGTGTTTAGCAAGTTTTTAATTTTGTGCTTTATAAATTATATAGGTTGTAAGCCTACTTAAAGGAAACCCCTCCTCTTGATTAATATAGTGAAAAATTATTAAAGTTTAATTGAATTGGGTGTTCTCAAGGTAGGCCATGAGCCTGGTTTATCTCTCCTTCTCCAAGGGTTGATGTCACTCATGGTTCTCCTTTCTCTTCTTTTTCCATAGGTGCAACGACAGGCTCCCTCTCTCCTTCAAGGTACATCTCTATTCTTTCTCTTTCTCTTTCTCTCTCTTAGTCTCTTCTAAACTTTCTCTTTCTTTCCATACTACTCTTTATTCTTCTTTCTATCATTATTCTTCTTCCTTTCTTACATTTCATGTGCAAATGCTGTAAACCTCCATTAAAGCATCTTCAAGTTTTTGAAATTCCATAATTTAACCTAGTAATTCTTGTTTGAATTTTTAGCTATAGAACCCTTTCACACGTTAGAAATTGCCATAAAAATTTTGGAATTTTCTGATGTGTTAGAGAGGCATTTTGGTAACTTTTGGATTTTCAGTCAAAAATTACATAAACACACTTTTGGACTCATTTTCTCATTTTCTGTTCTTTCTCATCCTAAATTCTTTTCTTAGATTATATTATCTGATTTCTTGGCTATTTGTGAATTTAAATTCAATTCTTGATTTATTCTGCTTTCTCATCCTTTATTTTAAATTATTTGAGGCCTTGGAAATTATTGTACATTAATTTCTGGTATCTTTCCCATTGTGTTGCATCAAATATCCACGTAGAGCAAGTTGTTATTTTAATAGGAAAGAAAGCATGAAAAGGATAGTATGACTCCTTACATTTTTTATATGCTTCATTTTTTCATCTTAAGCATGTTAACCTTTCTTTTGCTTCAAACTTTTAAACATCATGGGGAAAACTCATCATTCTTTCTTTCTAGAAAGAAAAGGTGGTTTAGCCATCCTCATATATCTTATAATGGTGTATGTCTTCCATCTCACCCCATCACTTTATTTTGTTTATAGGATAAGGTCATGAGAGATCTTAACCAAAGCATATATTTTGGGTTTATGAACTGTATAAGGAAATGACACAATCTCATGGTTAATAAATAATAAAGAAATTAAAGGTCATAATACTTGAAACTTTATGTTATTACGTTTTTTAAAATATTCTTAGTTTTTTTAATAATTACGGAAAGGCCAACCCTCTTTTTTTCATAGAAAGTATAAGGAAGCATGTTCTCCTACATATTACTCATATCCCCTCCCACTTTTTTTGTTTTTCTCACCTTAAACATGCAAGCTTCTTCCTTACTTTTTCACTTAAGATATTTCATTTTCCTTTATATTTTAAGTTATTAAAGATTAGTTATGAGAAGCGTTTATCCTCATTTCTTTCTAAAAGGTGAATGTAGCTCATCATCTTCTACATTTTTTCCTTATAATATACATGCAATTATTTCTCCTTTATTCCTTCATTTAATCTTTTTTTTATTTTTTTTTTACTCTTTTCAACATGGCAAACTCAGGAGAGAATCTAACCCAAGGCATAGTTTAGGTTTATGAAATCCACAAGAAAATAACCCAATCTCATGGTTAGTAAATAACCAAAGAAGATAGAGGTCACAATACTTAGAACAAAATTTTAATTAATGGGGTTAGGTTATCACAATAACAATATTGAAATGACATTCCTCCAAATTTTAGACATTTTGATATGAATGATATCTCCAAATGAATGACTTATTTATATACACTTCTCTTGATTTTTGCTAACCTTTATGTTTATATGGTTACATGAAAGAATGGCTAAGGTAATTGCTCACCCCTACTTTACATTCTTTTCAAATGCCAATGGCATAGATTTAAGCATACTAGATAACTTTCCTATATATATAGCACATTTAATGTGATAATCAAATTCAACCTAGGAGGGAAATATGTAATTAGATTAATAGGACAATTCTTTCAAATCAATGTCCTCTAAACTCAAGTGTGTACAAAGTCTTTTTAAGATGAGTCTCTAAACCTCATTAAATAGCTTGTGAGTAGTCATACCATACTGTTATGTTAGGCAAGATATTTCTTCCATAATATCTGAAGTTGAGATAAAAACCATGCATAAAGATTCAATATTATACCCCGAATCATTAAGTAAGCATCTTTGGTTAAAGCAACTTTAAATTCTTCAACCAACCTAGAAGAAGATCAAGCCAATCTATTTTCACAAGGTAGTATTAACTGAAGATGAATCACTCTTAATTTCTGGGGCTGAGGTCCCTATGTCTTCACACAAAAAGAATCGCAAAAGATTAGATAGTGGCTATGTCGCCGGAGATGATAAAACCCAAGAAAAGAACGACGGTGGTGGAATCAAAGTCTTTTGACTTTAAAGAGATTTGGAGAGGGAATACCCACTGTGTCAAGCTTTCAGAAAGGGGGAGGGTCTTTCTCCACTTCGTGACGATAGGGGTGGAGACTGCCAAATGGTTGTTGGATAAACTCAGAGAGGTATGCAGATGGAATCAGCGGTTGAGATTTGACAGGATGCTGAAGGAGGGGACGAAGGTGGTCTTGGTTCAGTGGAAGGAAAACAGTAAGGGGAGATTCCTTATGGTATCTGCGATTTCAAAGGTGGGGAAATCAAGATTCATCATCATTCCAGAAGGCACCAAAGGGTATGGCTGGGAAAACATTATTACAGCCCTCTCTAACCTCCTGTACGAGATGGAAGGAGTGTTGGGGGTAGGTCCAGCGGTCCGCAGTGGCGACATCAATCCGGGTTGGGAAAGGGACTGTGGTTTGGATAAAGGTGCTCCCCCTTACTCTGCTTTGGCACCAGTTTGGGTAAAGGACTCTCTTGGGTCTGATGGGCTTTGCGAGAATCCCTATGTTGTTGCCAAGGACAAAATGGAGGTTGCTCTCAAAATCGGAGCGAAGATTGTTTCATCCAGCCATAAACTGGGGATCAAAACCTTTTACTCTGAAAGAACTTCAATCCCTAGACGATTGGGAAAGGTAGTAGTGGCTGAGTTTTAGGGTGATACTCCGTGTTGGAGCTCATGCTACAGGCTTGTGATGGAATTTATACAAAGTCGAGATCGTCCTTTTATTCGGCCGATTGATGGTTGTAGAGCCATCTTATTCCTGCACTCAAAGGAGGAGGCTGATTTGTTGGTAACTGGGGGGACTAAGCGCTTCGGCCATCTGGGTTGGAGTTTTCAATCGGTGGACTCCTGAGATTGGGATGTTGGATAGTCGGGAGGTAATGAAGAGTAGGTGGGTGCTGATTTTAGGGCTCCCTTACCATCTTTGGACTAGAAGTATATTTACGGCTATTGGGGGCTTGTGCGGAGGGATGGTGAGGTGGTGGTGTCCGAAAAACGGGGATGAATTTAGGGAGGCATGGATCTGGTCTGCTGGGGGAATTTGGACAAAATCCCACGCTCAATAGACATTTGTGATAATGGAAAAAGTTTCCAAATCCATCTTTGGCCGAAGGGGGTTACCAGAGTGGCTTCTTCCATTTTGCCGGTAAATGGCAGAAACGGCCATGTTTTGGTGGTAACTGACAAAAATATTCCCCCACTGGTTGGGAAGGAACGTGGCCTATGGATGTACGATATTGATTCAAATTTGAATCCAGCTGGAAAGGGTCATAAGGAAGTTGAGGTGGCGGATGTGCGTGGTATCAGCAAGTCGGAGCTGCCTAACCATGGGTCGCCTTGAGATGGACTCAAACTTTTTGGGCCTGCCCGTAATCCTGCTCTGAACAATAGATCGGTCTCGATAAGAACCAAGGACGATGGAATTGTTTTAAAGGACCTTGAATTGGCCCATGTGCGGAACTTGAAGTTGAGTGGAGGGGCAGAAAAGACAAATCATCTAAAGGGCAAAATGGTGATGCACAGCATAGAGGCGAGGGTTCTATCGTCTTTTGAAGGCAATTGGCTAGGGGTATATTGTCATGACGCTTCGGCCTCTACGAGAGGGGCAATTTTGGAAATGGCCACAAAGGGTGACTTTGGTAACCCTAGGGAGGAATTAAAGGTGGTCAGTCCAATGACATTGGGAACTCGATCCCTATTCAAGAGAGATGGGAGGCGGGAGTTAGCTAGAAGGACAAGCTCGGGTTGTTCTGACATCCCTGCTCTAGTGCTCGATGGGAGGCAGGAGTTGGATGGAGGGGGGGAATTCTATCAAATCTACGATTAACGCTCCGAAGTTTTGTCACAAGACTCTTGCTCCTAGGCCAGAAGACGATTTGTTGCTAGATTCTCTGGTGGACAAGGGGGTTTCTTGACCTGTGGCTGAAGAGTTGATGGGTGAGCTAAGGTCAGAGACAACCTAGGAACCGGGGGGCTTATTAACGGGGAACATGGTTTCGCAGGTTGAAGATTCGTAAGGGATTCCAGGGGCAACAGACTCAAGGGAAGGGGCATCTCCAATAAACTTCAGCTTTGAAAGTGTCAGGAGGGACGAAGATGTTGGGGTTGGGTCTGATGACCTGGGGGACCTAAACTTGCCTTCCTATTCCTCCAGAGGATTCTGGTGACTACGGATACACAACCAATGTTGAATGTTTCGATGTGGGTTCTAAGCAAAATTGGGGAAGTGAGTAGAGTAGTGGGATTGTTTTTTAAGGGGCTAGAAAAGGAGGTGATGGATTTGTTGATCCGATTAGAACAACGAGAGATGATGGGGGAGGGCTAAGATGCTAAAGTTGTCAACTGCAGGTTGAACTACGAAACAAGGGGGGAGGATCACGATATTGGGAGGGGTGATCGGGATCAGGGATATGTGGAAGGTTGTTGATGTCTATATGGATCCTTTCTTGGAATTTGTGGGGTCTGGGTAGCTTGGAAAAGAGAAGGCTTCTTAAGGATTTAGTTATCAGGTACCAGATAGAAGTTGTGATGGTTCAAGAATCTAAGCTGGAAGTGGTGGACCGGTGGCTAGTGATGTAAATAAGTGATTTTGTGAGAACGGGATGGATTTTCCTTCCGTCTGTGGGGGCTGCTGGTGGTGTGATCCTCTTTTGGGATAAATATCGTATTGTAGAGTTGGCTTCTAGGGCGGATAACTTTTCGGTGACCCTTACGGAAACTCGGGTTGGGGAGCCTCAGTGCATTACAACGGTCTATGGTCCAATGAATGGGGCTCTTTTTCATTGATGAATTGGCCTTGGTCAAGGAGGGATGTTTATTTCCTTGGTGTGTAGGGGGAGATTTTAATGAAGTGCTCTATTCTGATGAGAAGAGTGGGGGAGGGAGAAGAACAGGCGGGATGGAGATCTTTGGGGATTTCGTAAACAGCCATGATTGGCTTGATGTTCATTTGGCAGGGACTAAATTCACTTGGTCCGGTCCAACTTTCAGGAGACCGATTCTTTATTTCTATAAAGTGGGAAAAGAATTTTTTGCCCTTTATTGGCTCGGTGCTCCCCAGACCTGGCTCGAATCACTCCCCTATTTTCTTTCATGGTGGTGGGTCGGGCTCGGGACCTAGGCCCTTTCATTTTCAGCTTATTTGGTTGTTACAACCAGGATTCAAGGAGTTGGTGGATGGGTAGTGGTGGTCGTTTGAGGTGGAGGGACCGCCAGGTCAGATGTTTCACCTAAAGTTAAAGCTCCTTAGAGAGAAGTTGCGGGTTTGGAATAGAGAGTCATTTGGCAATGTGGAGGTGCGAAAGAGATCCCTTCTCAATGAAATCCATTTGATTGATGAAAAAGAGGAAATGAGCGGGTTGTCGGAGGAGGATAGGAGATGTAGGATATGTTTTGAGAAGAGAAATTAAGCATAAAAGGAGGAGGATAGGAGATGTAGGATATGTTTTGAGAATAAAAATTAAACATAGAAAAATGATAAAGAAGAGGGAAGAAGAGGAAAGATAAGAGAGAGAGAGAGAAAGAGGGTAGAATACTCACCTCATATG
>JAOXJP010000003.1:12316212-12330331 GCA_025762735.1 Platanus orientalis | reverse complement strand
CTCCAGAAGCACCTCTCCACTTCAACCATCCCGCTCTAATTCTATGAGCAACATCATCTACAATATCTCCCTCTTTGGATTCTAAGAAACCACTCTCCATTTCCACCTGATTTTCGCCCATGCTTCCTTGATTTACAGCTCTGATGCCCTCCCAGCTCCTCCGACTTGCTTTCCTAAACTCGCCACCTCTAGTTGTCATCCTCCACCTACCACTGACATGTCTTTCACTGCTTCTTCCAATCTTGACTTCTTTGCAGCATGATTCTCGCCCGTTATTAGGATATAATCCATGAATGACATCTCAGTCATGCAAGTTGATCAACAAAGGAAACCTCCTTGTTGCTCAATAGTCTCCAATGTGCATTGATGAAAAGGAGGGCCCCTTTAAGGCTGTCCATTGTAGCTAATATAGATGGTTTAACCGAAAAGCATTCACTCTCGTCCACCACCTTTGAAACGTCAACCCTCCTAGTAGAATCTCCAAAGAAAGCATCATGTATATCTTCCAAAAATCTGTCTACTCGAGCAAGAAAATCACCCTATATTCAAAGAGCAACAATCGGCATTAACATTGCCACCAATAATTATTCTTGTGTTTGTTGCATTTCTCCCGTGACACATTCCCATTCACTCTGGTGCACAACACTCCTTTAGCCTACACCCCAAATACCCAATCATTTGAAATATCATAAATTCTAATTATTAACTTTGTTGTTGCATGGTGGTCTTGCCAACTATGCCATCCCCCACTAGAATTGCATATTGGGCCCTTAAAATCATCTTCCCATAATTCCTACTCCCCTTTTTCGAAACCTCCTTTCTCCATGAAGAAGTTCTTCAATACATACCCTACATTCTCCCACCCCAACCTTACTTCGTCCTAGAATGACTACCCTTTCTCCTCTCCCTTCCCTATCCAAGCTATTTAAGTATATTAATTCGTTAATTATAATTAAAAAAATGTATGTTAATTCAAGTATCTCCAAACACCTTAAGGTTCTGGGAGAGTTGGCTAATTCACTGTTAACATGATGTCAAAGCCAAGCCAGGTTACAAGTTCAAATCCCCATGGAGGTAAAAGGATTCTCTTAGATGTAGTATTGCACATGTGTGCCCTCGTGTGCCTAGTTCCCAAGTGTGTTCCTAGGAGAAAACAATATTCCTCCAACCGGGGGGGGGGGTGTTGAATTATATTTAGTGTATCTCCTAACACCCTAAGGTTTTTGGTGAGTGGGTTAATCCACTATTAACACAAGCTCGACACTCTCAAATACCTACCCTTTTTTATGATTAACGACTGAATTTTATTGAAAAACCAAGAACAAAAAGTCCAACAAACATACAAAGTAAATGACAACAAAAATGAAGAAAGAAACTACAAATACAACTACATGCTATAAACCCACGATGACTAGAAATTTAATCCCCATAAAGATTGAAGACTGCCTAGCACAATAGCACCTCATTTGGCAAGGCTATCAACTACAAAATTTATCGATCTAGGAATGTGAGAGACAAAAGGAGATAAATCCACGACTAACTCTTGGATCACATTAATAACATGGGAAAGATTCCATGACCCCAAAGACAAACCTTTCTCCTAGTTAACAACTACCAACGAACCCCCTGCGATATTAATCCTCTTCAAACCCAAAGACCAAAACTCTCTAGGCCCCATCAACTGCGCATATGCCTTTGCTTTAGTGAAATCACACACCACCAACGGACCACAAATATTTTGAATGATTGTCCCATCACCATATCTAATAATACATCCGAAACCCGTTTCCCCCAGATTCCAAAATGACAAACCATCAAAGTTTAGCTGGAAAGATCCTAGAGGAAGAGGAATCCAGCAAGAAAAGCTAAGATTCAACTTGTGGGGATTGAAGAAAATACATAAACCTTAATCCCTCAACAAATCATTAAATTCAGCAACATGCCCCAACCAACTTTTCACCTTAAAAAGAATAGAGTTGATGACTTCCTCCACCACACACCTCGTCTTCAAAGATTCTTTGGTTTTTCTCCTTCCAAAGCCCCCATAATATCCCATGGAATAGACATATCCAAAACACCTTAGCTCTTGGACCACGGAAGTCACCATTCCATATATCCAAAAGCTCCATCAAATTGGAAAGCATAACCCACACCACATTCATATTGTAAAGAAAATAATTCCATATGGCATTGGCTAATTCACAATAAATCATGATATGATCTGCAGTCTCACCTTCCTTCATGAAAAGAAGGCTTATGTGTGGGGATAAAACTTTCTAAGGCCTTCTTCTTTGGGACATGTCCATGGTGTTAATACGATTTAATATCTTAGTATAAATAAAGGCTTCAATTCGAGGAGGTACCCATGGGTTCCAAATGTTTTTTGAAGGAAATTTAAAGCAAGGAGAATAGGGAATAATTAAAAAAAAAAGATCTTGAAGAAAATATACTTGATTATTATTAACTTGTAGGGCTTAATAGAAAGAAGGAGAAGAAGAAGAGAGAAGAAAAAGAGAAAGGGAAAGATGTTGAACTCGTGTGTAAGGATTCAACCCTCTACACCACTAAAATATTATTTATATTGGACCGATAGTATACCGTATATAGTATGTATAGGGTATGTATACAAATATATATAATTGGTCATTTGACAAAAATATCCTTATACATTTCCACTCCTCCTCAAGCTAAGGAATAGATATCTCTCATTCCCGGCTTGCCAACTATATCAAGAAACCATGTTTCATTTACCCTTTGTTAAAACATTTGCCAATCAATCTCCAATCTTCACAAATGAAGTGCAAATTACATCCACGCTACAATTGTTCCTTTATAAAATGACGATCGACTTCAATACGTTTCGTCCATCATGCTACACTGGATTGTGTGCAATACTTATAGCAACCTTATTATCACAATATAGGGCCATGTGATGAGACATGGAAAACCCAGTTCTCCCAAAAGCATTTTTAGCCACAATAGTTCACAAACACCATGTGCCTTAGACTTGAACTCAACCTTTGCACTGGATCTAGCAACCACTACCTGTTTCTTACTACTCAAGGTAACCAAATTGTCGCCCACAAAGGTACAACGTCTATCAATAATTGAGCATGCCCAATCTGCATTAGTATATGCTTCCACTTTAAGATATCTGTGAGAAGAATAAAATCGCCCTTTTTCAAGACAGCCTTTGAAATATCTAAAAATCTAATAAGTAGTCTCCATATGAGCAAGAATAGGGGCATGCATGAACCGGCTGACAACACTGACTGCATAAGCAATATCAGGTCTAGTCAACGATAAGTAGATAAGATGCCCTACAAGACGCTGATATCTCCCTGCATCAATAAGATGATTGTTTTAATCTTCCTTGAGCCTGTGATTAGGACCAATGGAGATAATATATGGCTTGCAGCCAAACATTCCTATCTCCTTCAAAAGATCTAGTACATACTTCCTTTGGGATTAAAAACAAAATCCCTCTTCAACCTTGCAACCTTAATACCCAAAAAGTACCTGAGTTGTCCCAATTCTTTAATTTCAAATTCCTTAGTTAACTGTACCTTTAAGAGCTTCACTTCTGACTCATCATTACCTATAACAATTATGTCATCAACATAGACAATTAATGTTGTGAGCTTGGTTCGTACTTGTTTAACAAACAAGATATGAACACTTTGACACTATGTATACCCATTCTTCATCATTGCAAGTCTAAATCTTTCAAACCAAACTTCGGGTGATTGCTTAAGACCATACAATGCTTTTTTTAGTCTACATACCTTTTCTTTCCCCCCGAAGTATTGGAAACCAAGTGAAGGCTGCATAAATACTTCCTCTTCTAGATCACCATTTAGGAAGGCATTTTTTACATCAAAATGTACAAGGGCAAGCTCTATGTGGCAACAAGTGAGATGAACACTCTAACTAAATTCATCTTAGCAACTGGAACGAACATCTCCTAATAGACAATTCCATAAATCTGAGTATAGCCCCTCACTACGAGTCTAACCTTGTATCTCTCTAATGTACCATTAGTTTTATACTTAAATGTATATACCCACTTACAACCAACACATTCTTTACCTCGAGGGAGATCAACCATTTCTCACATATGGTTTTTTTCAAGAGCTCTCATCTCCTCCTCCATTTTAACTTTCCAATGTGGTCGTGAAAAAGCCTCTAACACATTGCAAGGTATAGATACTAAAGATAAAGCATAAGAAAAACTATGAAAGGATGAAGACAAGTGACTCGGTGAAACAAAGTTAAAGATACGATGTTGGGCACAAGACCTAACACCTTTTCAAATAGCAATTGGAACAGCAGTATCATCAAACGAAAAAATTGAAAAAGAGACAATTAAAGAAGGAACAATACCTGATTCAAAAGAAAGATCCAAAGAAACCTCTTGACTAGGAGCTTGAGATGGCAGCTTGTCTTTTTGTTTTTGTTTTCCTCTTCTGAAATACACCTTTAACTCTGTCTCCCCCTTGGCACCAACATCATTAGAACCACCACGATCAAAAAACTATGATGGAATAGGTAAAGGAAACACAAAAGACATCTTCTCTACCAACATTCTCCCACTGAAGAGAAGTCTTTTGTGAAGAAAAGAAAGAGATGTCTTTAATGAATGTCGCATCCCTAAACACAAGACGCCTTCTAGTATTAGAATGATAGCATTTAAACCCTTTTATGATTCGCAGCATAACCAAAAAATATACACTCAAGTGCTTTGGGGTCCAATTTAGCACGATCAAATTTGGAGATATGAACAAAATAAATACATCCAAAGGTCTTTGGAAGAAGAGGAAACAAGTTAAAAGGAGGAGAAAGAAACTCAAGAGGTGTCTTAAATTTGAGAACACAAGAAGGCATTCAATTCATAAGAAAATTGCAGTTTGCAAAGCCTTGTACCAAAAAGTCTTTAGGTACATTCATGATAAACATGAGTGACTAGTGAGTTCAAGTAAGTGGTGATTTTTTTCTTTCTACAACACCATTCTCTTCGGGTGTGCCAGAACATGTAATCTGATGAATGATACTAAACTCATCAAAGAAAGAAGTAAGACCCCCAGATAAGTACTCTCCCCCATTATCCGAATGAAATACACGAACTTTAGCATCAAATTGTGTAGAAACCATATGAATAAATGACTTGACAGCAGAAAAAATATCGCTCTTAACTTTTAACAAATATACCCAAGCAATTCTACTATAAGCATCAACAAACATAACAAACTAAAGAAAACCAACAAAGAAACAGTACGGGAAGGCCCCCACACATCAAAATGCATAAAGTTAAAAGAAAAAGAACTTCATTTTTTTACTAATGGGGTAAATAAAACGATAGTGTTTCGCAAGTTCACAAGGTTCACAATGCAAATGAGAAAAGAAAGAAACAACTGAAAAAACATCTTTTTAAGTAAAATAGAGGGTGGCCTAATTTTTTGTGCCACTATAACAATTCTTCAGCACTGTTCTTGTTCATACTCTTTGACGTGGAAACTTGTTAGACTGGTGAGGCAACTGGAGATGAAGTATCTAACAAATACAAGCCATTTTTCTCAAACCCTCGACCAATCATCCTCCTCATCTCCAAATCTTGAAAGACAAAATGAGAAAGAAGAAAAGTAACACTGGAGTTGTGAAAAGGCTAATAGACGAGATTAAGAGAAATTTTTGGAACATGAAAAACTGAGTACAAGTGCATGGAAGGACTAGCAATGATATCACATTTACCCGCAATAGAGGAATAAGATCCATCAGCTATACGAATCTCATCCCTCCCTGAACACACACGTTAAGAAGAAAATAGTGATGGCATACCAATCATGTGATGTGATGCTCCATAATCAATAGTCCAAGAGCTAGGGGGCAGAGAATGACACATCAAACATAAACACAAATGTACCAGAATGTGCAAAGGAAGAAGTGGAAGCTGCAAGAGGGTTTAGTTGGGCCACGAACCGACAAAATGCCCCAATCTCTTCAAGAAACAAAAGCCCATCAGATGTAGTGCCCATCAGATGTAGTGGGGTTAAAAGAAACTGGACATGGTGGATCAAGGGTAGGTGCTAATGTAACAAAATGAGTACTAGAGCAATTGATGTCAAAGTAACCACCACCACGGCCTCTAGGAAATGTACAAGCTTGGGAATATAAGGGACAGCCACGAAGATCCCAACATATATCCTTGGTGTATCAACTATGCCCATAATGTTCACATTTCAGTCCATCTCTATCATTGGACACACCACCAAATCTGTCGCCACCACCATGACCACGGCCACTACCTCCTCTACCACCTCTCTGAGACAATGAAGCCAAGGTTGATCTCTCTATCTGAGTAAGTTGAACCATAGTATTGCATTGCTTGTCCTCACAGTGTAGATAAGCATACATCTCATTAAGAGAGGGAAGTGGATCATTGCAAACGAGACGATGTAAATAGTGTCTTAGTTTTGGAATGGAAACAAAACAAGTGAGGTAGGTGTTTGAATAATGGGATGCAAAGTTGAGAAATGGTTGTTGAAATGTTTAGGCCTCAATCCTATTAAGGAAATGCTTTGGGGTTCGTAAGGCCTCCTTCACTCCCTCAACTAACCACCCCACACTCTATGCCCCATAGTAACAACAAGGGTTGAAAACAGACCAAATTAAAGCTGATATAGCCATAGTTGTATTTGAATCTAATTACTTAACCAAATGTTTAAAAAAAGAACCGTATTCAAATCCATTTATTTTACTGAATATCATACACAAATCTGGATATACAATCACACTTTATGCCAGAAAATTATGGTTATGAGCGATGACGCAATTATTTTGGGGCTTAAAACACAATGTTAGGGAAAGAAGCGGAGAGGGATGAGACTATTAGTAGTGGCAAGAAGAAAAACAGAGACTAAAACACTCTAGAGAAGAAAAAGAATAAATATGAGGAAGAAGAAGAAGATGATGAAGACGACATTGGAGAGTTCTATGTCGCTCATTCAAGAATGAAGATGAAGACGATGAAGATGAAGACGACGAAGATTATGAAGACAATGAGGACCTAGGAATTATAGAGATGGAAGACAGATTATGAAGTTTAAACAGAGAATGGGAGCTAGCTGTTGGGAGAGGTTTCAGTTTTCTTTCATACGAAATAGGAATAGGAGATGAAAAATGGGTTGGGGTAAAGGTATTATGTGTACTGTAATCTATGTAACATGGCCTACAATTATAACATTAAGACTATAACCATTGATTTTATATATATATATATATATATATATATACATAAACAGATAGAGATATTTAGCAATATAGATCCGTAATTGAATATTTAATTGGAGCGAATACACATTGAAGTGGACCAAATACAAATCAGATACGGATAAATATCCAGATCTTTGACACCCCTAATAACAACCCTGATCGCTCCTTTCCCTCCCTCTGTGATGCAGATTGAATTTGCATTGGCTACGAGAACATCCTCCATGTCTAGAGATTTTGCCTCTTTTACCAAGATTTTTCTCATTGTTACTGCTCTAGTCCACATTGAGATTGATTCATCTACTCTATTTTTATTTTCTATTTTTCACTTTTCTCTCTTTTTTCCTGCCACCGCTGAGACATCCTAACCGGAATCCATGCTACTCTCATTTTGACCTCCTCTCAAACAATCATATCTTTTTCACCACTCCTATCCCTGCTTTCTCTCTTCTTCTTTTTTCCCGCCTTTCTTCACTGATGCCACAGGATCTTACTTCCCCACCCACTGAGGCCAATAGAACTATGCTTACCAAATATTGGCTCCATACTAGTACTCACTAAAAATGATGAAGTAAAAACTCATCTCCTGTAAGTGAAGCCTCTTTGAAAAAAGATGATCAACAACTGAGATTTCTTATTCCGTCTCTGATAGAATCCCTCCCTCTTTTTATTTTTTGGATTGAAACCTACCAAGCAACCGATGTAGACCAACCTGACAAAGGAACTGTTTTCTGTCCTCTATCCTTATCATATTACTAGCATCATGCACAAATACAATGCATCCCATATCAGTTAATTACCAAAACTACTAATAGTACAAAGAATTTTGAATGTGAAGCTTTTGCTTTAGTTGAAAAAATTTCCACATGGTAAATGTTCCAGGATAATTTAAAATTGGACAAAGGTCTAACAAAACAAAGATAAATAACTCAAAAAATTACTACTGAAGAAGTAATGCACAGATCCAAGCTAGTATGCATCTTGAATTAAATTATCCACTCAAATTAAATAAAATGCCAAACCTCAGAACATGATACAAATAAAAGAGAACTAAGTGATTAATGACAGCATACATTTCTCATTATAATTCCATGATGAGCTGCTCTAGTTTCCAAGAATGGCCAGTCAAAGAAATCACCATTGTAGGTCACATAAATGCCGGGCTTCACCTCTCGCATATGGGCAAGCCACTGTCTAAGGAGCTCTTCCTACAAGATGAGAAAAATGACAATAAATTATGCACATTGGCAACCTGGACACATCTTAAACAACTAATTAATGAAATTCCGTTACCTCATTTTTCACATTTTTCACTTTGAAATACCCTTCATATTCAGGTTTTGGAGTGTACTCCAAATCTTCTATGTCCTCCCCCACACACTGGAAAAAAAAATGCAACACAAGTTAATAGAATGATGCCCAATTTCTTTTTAGTTAAATTAGTATGACATATATCTTGTTTGTGTTCCATGCTAAAATACCCAGTGATCCCCAAAATTTCTGGTAGTATCCATGAATTGCCAAAAACACAACGACCATTGAGTCTTGTTGGTTAGCGTATGTTCACAAAAAGTATAGATCCAGTGTATGGTAGTGAACTTAAGTTCAGAAACATATAAAAACAAAGCTAGGTGCCCAGGTGGAACAAAAGTAGAACCTGTTTCAATTATTATTTTAAGGAATGAGCATCCTTTGTCAAACAGAAGAACATCCGTGAACCATGTAAAACAAATAGGCTAAAGGGGTACCATATATTGTGAACAATGCAAATTGGAAATGAAAGAGTGTCGTCCTATCACTGATCACTTTGACACACCTTTTTTTATCAATGAGATTTATTAAGAAGGAAAAAAGGAAAAGACAAAGTGAAACAAACATAATTCCATACATCTCAAGAAGAGACAAGGAGGTAAACACGAGAAAACATCATTCACCCCAACGCCAAGAGCCTAGGCAACAAGCCTAAAGAACCAGAAGAAGCAGAAAACCCATCAATCAAAATCCACATTATAACTTCCACCCAGAATCAGGCCCACCCAAACACCTAATCAGAATCTAGAACATCAAAACAACATCAAAGAACAAAACCCCAGCACTCAACTCCAAACCTACCTCCATCTAAAAACAAAACAAAAACATCTACTATGACGCATGGATTTACCCTTATGTCCCTTTTCCCTAACACTAACCCTGGTTGAAGCACCCCTCATGGCTCTACCTTTTATAGAATTAGGTTGATCAGACATAAGAATTTCATCCAATTTATTAGTGCCACAGGAAGATTGTGAAGTCTGCTCTACAGCCAGGAGGAGGGCAGACTGTCTGAGCTCCATCTGTCTTCTCCATCAGCTTGAAAAATTCAATAGCAGAATCCTTGCCTCGAAAAAGTGAATCCCCAGCATTCTGCTAACTGCCATACATGATTCAACATCTCCTATGGTCCTACCTTAAATAATTAGATGGCTTGGATTATCTAAAAAAATCTGCTTCATCCTCCAAACTAGTCGAAGCTTCATCCTTCTTTAGGCTTGTTATACATAGAGTCTCTAATTTCCCAAATGTAGAATGATAGACAATCTGAAAATAATTACTATTAGTTCAAAGCAGTGACTAATTTAGGACTTGAGCATAATTTTTTGCAACATTCTCATGGCTGGATCTATTTGCCTACAATATTTAATTGCCACTGCTTTCACAAAAAGGAGATTCTTCTTCTTTCCTTTACTTTTTCTTCTTATATTATGTAACAAGGCAGAATTGTGTTAAAGAATAAGAGAATGTACTACACACAAATAATGGAAGTGATCCCTGTAAACAGAAGTTTCTGTGTATATATTTATATTGGATATAAAGCTTTGCATTACTTTAACAAAAAACTACCTGCAATTTAAAGACAGTTACCAAATTCAAAAATGGAGCAAACTAAAAAAGAAATATTTCAACTGAGAAGAAATGTTTAGAACATGTGTGAAAGCTGAGAAAAAACATGAAAGAGTAATTTGAAAATATGTAAAAAAAAAATACAAAGAGCATCACTATTTATGAGATGCACCTCTCTATTAATTATCAGGTACCCTTGTCCATCCACCATGTATGAAATCATCATTATCAGATCATACTCAGCATCTGGAAATTTCAAAGGAAGTTTTGTTGTCTCAATATCAAATGCACAAACATGAACTTCAGCACGTTGTAGAAGATCATTCCTCTTCTCTAGGATAAGGCCTGTACTGGATATGCTAACATCATACCACTGCCCACATCTGACATCTGCATCGCATTTAGGTTCCATTGTGACAACTTATAACCAATGAAATAGGTGTTCATTGTAAAGCTCAAAAGCTGTAAAGGAAAGCAAAATCTCCAAAATAAACAGAATAAGATAAACAATCACCATTATCAATGGCAAAGCGAACATGATATGGGACATCGTACTCGCGGAGATCAACTATACAGTCTATAAAATCTTGAGGCCTTTGCTTGCTGTAAGTCATAATTAAATCACATGAGTCATCTCAAAACCGGGGCAAAGCAGTATGGATACACTCACTAGGAGATGCAAAATCCTAGCAACTATATATCCACAATATCCTGCTCTATGGAAATGACAATAGGACTCTGGACCACAAAACTTTACCTTTTTCCGCTTAATATGGATTCATATGCCTCTGCAGCATCAAGCTTTGCCTGGTTTCTTTCAACAACATGCAGTAAATCATTCTTCACATGCATCAGTTGTTGGACAGTATCAAAGGATATCTTCAAATAAGATTTACATAAGCCAGACAAATGGTTTTTCTGCCAAAAGCAAACCATGAAATCAGGTCACATGTTTGATAAACAATGAAAAATAAAGCATTACGCTAATTAACTGAGACAAGGAAATGTGCATTGGTGTCAAGCACGAATACAGTGAAGACTACTGATCCCAACAAACCTGGTATGCGAACAACTTCATGTAGTTAATTTCATATATTTCTTAATATACTTTCACACTAACATCAGTAGCGTACATTAAGTTATGTAAACAATATAAGAAAGCAATAAATAGATGTATTTAAATAAGAGAAGAAAAAAAGATACACATCTACAAGAACTGTCATATTGATAAGTTTAACTGCGGTCCCCTCTTTAAGCACACATACATACATAATATAGATGGAATGATTACAAGAAATTGGAGGTCTCTCACATTGTTTAAGTACTTCATTACACAGAAGCTACACGAAGTCTCAACCTATGCTTTTTGTCAAAATCTAGGAAAGGATCAATAAGAACCAACTAGAAAGTAATGTTAAGTTTCTAAAAAATGCAAACAAGTTTTACTTTAAGGGCATCAAAAAAAGTTGGTTTTTCTCATATAAACTTTAACAAAATTTTATTTAAACAGACAGAAAATTAGAGAACATTCTTCTCATCAGAATCTAGGAAAGGATCAATAAAAACCAACTTAAAGGTAATGTTAAGTTTTAAAGAATCGTAGTAAGTTGGTTTTTCACATATAAACTTCAACAAAAATATATTTTGACAGACAGAAAATTAGAGGACATGTAGCCCAATAAAGCCACATAACAAGATGGTGATGGGGTTCTCCCATCGTGATGGCCAAGAAAGCCCTCTTACAAGAAAAGCTGAAACATATACTCATTATAAATTATAACTATGATCTAGCATTGAAAGGAAATCTTCATCTGCTGAATAAGGTTGTAAACCTGTACCAAAACAACTGCAAGAATCAAGAAATTGACCTCTCATTCAGTGTAAAGTGGATAACCAAATTACATTGCACAGATATAGGACCATGAAAAAGATTGTGCAAAGAGCTTGGCATCCTTGAAAAGGCACACATCACATTTAAAGGTAATGAATAAGCTAACTTATCAGATTATCATTGCATGCTCCTTTTATTTCTCCAAAGGTCTAGAAGTGTCAATTCTTCTCAAAATAAATTGTTATCCAATTCCAAAACAATTCAGTATATCAAATACTAGAAAAAACTTCACCCACTAAAGCCCAATTACTTATACACCAGCATCATCATCAAGATCACTATCAAAGGTCTTGTCTATATTCAATCACATAATCCGATTTCGTTATATCATTGTACACCCTCAAATCATTTCTTATTAGTTCAGTCGTCCTTATCATCTCAGCACCTTCAACCTGCAATAGTTTGCTCCTCATAAATGCCGTTAATGGCCATCACGACACATTACCCAATCATCTCACTAACACTTCCAAAGAATACCACCTATTGGAACAACTCCAAGTTCGTTTATGACACAGAAGGAAAATTTAACCCCCACTCTATAGACGAAAGATGGGTGCAGAAAAGTACTTCAACCACTATTGGTGCCTAGGTTTTTTAGAGGGAACCAAAGAGGGGGGGGGGAGGGGAGGACCTCTTTCAAGGTGCTAAGCCAAGGAACTCAAATCAAACACAAAATTTTGTTATCCAAAGTTCATATACTCTTTTACAACCACATTCCAGACTTACATAAACTTATTTCCCCAATGACTGCACCAGTGAGGCGGAGTGAGACAATACAAGTTGAAGGTGCTAGGACTAGAGGAAGGCCAAAATTGATCTGGGAGGAGGTAGTAAGGAAGGACATGACAGCTTGTAATTTAACGGCAGATATGGCCTTAGACAAAGCAGAATGGTGGAACAAGATTCGTGTAGCCGACCCCAAATAGTTGGGATAAGGTTGTTTGTTGTTGTTGCTAAAGACTACAAGGGCTCTTAACGTCATATTTATGAAAGGAATAAAGACACTAAAAATTTTACATGAATGAGCTGAGGAGCCAACTTCGCCAATGTTTGTATTTTTAGACATTGCCAATCCCAAGCCCGGATAAAGGAGGAGGGTTGGCATCTAGTTGAGAATCGGCTAAAAAAAGCCACTCAAACCATTTAAACATGAATCCTAGAAATACATTATTTCAATTAATACTAAAGTGTTCCTTTTAAGCGACGCGCCTCATTCCCCGTATGTGACGAAAAATTGGTGAGGGGAGCCTCTTCCCCGAATGTGGCCAAAAAATGGCAAGGGGCATTGCATCGGTGCACGGATGCAATGATAAGTATGCAAGGGTTCTCACACCATGGACAAGTATGGGTAAAGAAGTTAGTCCAAGAGAGTAGGATTCGCTTAACAACTTGGAACATAGGAATCTTACCAGGAAAGAGTATAGAGTTAGTGGATATTATAAAAAGAATGAGTTAATATTGCTTGTCTACAAGAGACTAAGTGGAAAAGGAAAAAATGCTAAGGAGATTGATGGCTTTAAACTTTGGTACATAGAAGAAGCCAATAACAAAAATGGGGTAGGAATAATAATAGAAAAGGATCTAAAGGAGGAAGTTGTAGATGTTAAGAGGATAGGTGATAGGATTATAGCAATTAAATGTCTTAGAAAAAGAGATAATTAACATAATTAGTGCTTAAGCACCTCAAGTAGGATTAGATGAAACTACTAAAAAACAATTAAAAAAAATGGATGGATTAGTTCAAGGAATTCCCAAGTCTAAGAGAATATTTATAGGACGAGACTTAAATGGACACGTGGAGAAAACTAGTGGTGGATATGGGAGAGTCCATGGAGGATATGGATTTGGAGAAAACAATGCAGCTGGAGAAGCAATTCTAGAATTTGCAATGGCATATGATCTTCCAATAACAAACACAAATTTCATAAAGAGAAAGGAACATTTGGTTACTTTCAAAAGTGGGTCAAATAGAAGTCGAATAGACTTTTTTCTTACTAGGAGGCTAGAAAGGTCAATATGTAAGTATTGTAAGGTTATTCCAGGGGAGAGTATAACCACACAACATAGGCTAATGGTGTTAGA
>JAOXJP010000003.1:12290359-12316112 GCA_025762735.1 Platanus orientalis | reverse complement strand
AAATTAAACTCTTTTCTTAATTTTTGAGTTGATTTTAGGCCCATAATAATTGCCCCTAAATGCATGTTATCTGAGTTTTATTTTAATAGTTACCACTTGAACTATTTGATAAAAGTAACTTTGTTAAAAATACATGAATCTAAAAAGAAAAAAATATATATAAAAACCTAATATCATCATATAATTAAAATTATTATTTGCTAACTAGTTCGGACCAGGTCAGGCTGAGCCTCGGGCTGAAATTGAGCCAATCCATACTCGACCTGAATAAAGCATTGGGCCTAAAAGTTGGGCCCACTCAGGTTACTTGTCAAGCACTGATTGGAGCTACTTTGGATAGTTGGGTCCCGTTCGAGTGATCTTCAGTGTGAATGAAGAGATATCACGCCAATATAACAATAGAGACGATGCTAATAAAGCGTATTTACTATAATACCTTCATTTACTAATGTATAATTACCAGGAAACCCTTTATTAGGCGCCGTGTCAATCGTTGATTGCTTCTGGCATGAAATCATTGAAACCCTAATCACGTACTGCGCCTGCTTAGTAGGATGGGATTCATACACTCTTCTTTCCATAGCTTGGGCCCCCACTTTAGAGTGCTTGGCCAAAGCCCACAAAGAAACCCTAGTATATAGTGGCGTTATGAACCAAACCCTTCGGCTTTCTTTCCCCTAAAAGCAACTTCTCGACTTTCCTTCGCCTTCGCATCTCATCTCTGCAGATCTAAAGCTTCCAAGTAATCTCCCCCTCTCTCTATTCTCCCCCTTTTCTTCTCTTCTCTGTATCTCCCTCTCTTATTGATACTAAGTAGTATTTTTTTCAGTCTTTTTTGGGCAGAAATGAAGGTTATTGCTGCGTATTTGCTCGCTCTATTGGGAGGGAACGCCTGCCCTTCCGCAGACGATTTGAAGGATATTCTGGGATCAGGTATTTCATTCGTTTTTGTTTCCTTTTTCTTTTTGGTAATTTATCTATTCGTATTTCATGATTCTTATGACCTAATTCATTATTGTTATTAGTCTTTTAAACCTGGTTCATTATAGATCATTCGATTAATAGACAAGATTGTTTGTTTGTAATTTTAATGTTTTATATACAATTATTTTATCAAGCGTAATTGATGAAGAGCGTTTTCTTTTTTACTGAATTTGTTTATATTTTTGTGTCGATTGTTTGCCACATTCGAAATTAGTTTAGTTATTGGTGGTAGTTGTTTTCAGGGTTTAAGTGCTTAGTTAGGTATTTGTTTATTTTATGTGTCCTTAGTCTGTCATGGGCTTTGTTATTCTCAGCTTAATGGTTGTTCAGTTTGTTTTGATTTTAGGATTTGCTTGTATCTGATCTTGGGCAATTTCTAGCTCAGTGTTTTAGTGTAAATCTAATATGAAGCGGGTGTGAAGAAATATAATGTTTTGTTAATAGGGTAACCAATATATGGATGTCCTGATCCTAGACCAACCTTTGCCCCCTCTATGTGGGTCTGACCAATCTTTAACGGCTGTTATTGGGCAACCTAGAACTAATACTTGGAGGGAAAACTAGGTATTGTGACCAGCAGTTGGTAAGGAAGAGTGGTGGTGTGTCAACGCATATATTTGGTATGAGATTCTTAATTTGCATACATCGTGAGTCTCTGGCTTGTCTAAGATGTGACACATCACTTGAATAGCTTACATTGATCCATGAGTGTTTGTTTCTGGGTAATATATTTTTTTATAATTTTGTAAATCTTCTTTGAAGAACTGTTTAGAAACTAGTTGGTCAATGCAGAACTTGTACAAGGTGACTTTGTTTGGGTGTGCTTCAGAAACTAGTTCCAGCTGTTTACGATTATTTTATAATTACAAGTCTAGTTTTATTAACGATTTCACACGGGCAAACTCTTACCAGTGTACAACTCCAGTACAGTCTCAATTCAAATAAAGATTAACAAGGAGTTAGATTGGAAACTAGTAATTTTATCTAGTTTTGATCCGGCCTGAGTTCATAGTGATTATAGTTTCATATGTTTGAATTCAGTTGTTTTCCATTGACATTGCTTAGTCTTAAGCTTAACTTGTACATCTAAATATTGGTGCCTTTATTGACTCTCTGAGCCTTTGAATGTTGTTCATGGCATTTGTTTCGTACAAAAGAACATTCACTGAAGTATGTTTACAAATAAAAACCATCATTTGTATTTGCAGTTGGGGCCGAAGCTGAAGATGATAGAATAGAGTTGCTCCTATCTGAAGTCAAGGGTAAAGACATTACAGAACTTATTGCATCTGGAAGGGAGAAGTTGGCTTCAGTGCCTTCTGGTGGTGGTGGTGCTATTACAATGTCGGCAAGTGGTGGAGGTGGTGGTGGTGCTGCCCCAGCAGCTGCTGATGAACCGAAGAAGGAAGAGAAAGTGGAAGAGAAAGAGGAGTCTGATGAGGTATGGATGAAATCTATTTTGATCTGGCATTGTGATGCCATCCCGGACTGCCCAAGACTACTCTAACATAGCTGTTTTGGGCAGCAACATGCTGAAATGACCTTGCTTTTTTACATGGTCACTTCTCCATTTACTTGTCCATATTTTTTCATTAGATTTGAAACATGTTAACTGAAAAACATTTTTTACCACATTCTATATGTGTCTACTTCCTCTGTATATATATATATATAAATTTTGTTTTTTGATATTTTTCATCCCCCTGATCATTGGCTTCTGGTTTTCTTGTTACAGGATATGGGCTTTAGTCTCTTCGACTGAGGGAGTCAGTTGCTGGTCTCTATGTAGGAACCCACTTCTCCCGATATCAAGCTATTTAGTTAGATGTTAAAAGGTTTTTTGGTCGTCAGAGTGAATGTTGGGTTTGATTTTGTTAGAACTTCGAGATTTTTGTTCTTTCACTATTTAGGTAGAAAGAGATAGATGAGGTAAAAATGTTGCCTTAATATTCTAGTAATATCGACTGCATTCACATGAATATTCGTTTATGTAGCTTGTGAATTGTCTACATGAGATACTGTTGTGGTTTTGCTTATCCTCAGATGAATTGTTATGATAGAACCAAGATGCATTTGTATTAGGCAGGACCATGGCTTCTTGGTTTTGGTGCCACCTATGACTATGTAATTGGTGAGAATTGAAGCCGTGGTCTTAGCAGATACCTTACAAACCCCAATTTGGAAGAGCGATCCTTGGATCGATGGCTTTCGTTAGGAAATTCGTTAGGCGAAGGTAATAAAGTAGTGAATAGGCTAAGATACACGGTGCAGTGATGTGAGTCATTTGATTTCACAAATGTTCTATGTTGGCTCTCTGGTTTGTAATGTTGAAGTCTGCTGGTTGATGGGTAGAAAATCGGAAAAGATTAGGTACGGAAATCAGCTTTTCCTAATGTATTAGAATGGCATCAGGGGTGGACACATCAGCATTGAAAAGTGATAAGCACCCCCAAAAAGTGATTTTCACTTTTAGGCACTGATGTGTCAGCCCCCCATGTCATTCAGGACAAAACTGATTTCCGTACCTAATCCCAGCCCGTAGAAAATGTATTCTCGTCAGCTGCTGTACCCTAGGCAGTCATCCAATGGGTGATCATTTGAATGCCCTTTTCAATATGGTCGAGTCTTACTTCAAATTTGATTTTGAAGATTATCTATATCCTTTCACCTCTAACAAGGAACCTAGATTTCGCAGTCCACTGGCTAAGATAAAACACAACTAAATGCTATCTTCTTTAGCCGCCAGCAAGGCTGTTAGCTTGTTTAAGTTGGTAAAGTTTGCAGATCTTTGTACCATAGGATTGGTTTCAAAATCTGGATTTACCTCATAACTGATTAATGACCCCTGAACCTCTTTCTCACCCAGAATCTTCCGGTATCCATCTCGGAGGCTGGTTATTTGTTTGGTACATTCCAAAGAGTTAAGGCAATCCAGTATCTTGTACGTTGCAGCCTAAATGGCAGTTAGAGGTAGCCCTGGCTGTTTTGTCACGGCTAGATTTTCTCTCAGTTAAAACCGTGTAGTATCTTGACAATCACGCAGTCAATGTTAACCTTTCAATCATCTGAGTCATTCAACTGATCTATTGATATGTTCCATGTACATTGATTACTTAGTCATTTCGGCACCCATACCATGTCATTGAAGAACGTCTCAAATGATCCCGGATAGTCTATAAGCCCACCAAAGTCCATGATACCTTACCTGCGCATCATGTCTTTTCACGCAAAATCTCGCTCTCAAGTTTTGTCATACCATCACTGTGGTGGTCCAAGACCAAGTTAGGATTTTGTCCAGCACAAGAACAAAGCACACTTGAGCACACCAAAGCAACGGGATAACCCACTTGGTTTTACACAGGTTGCACTGTCGCATAGTGCATGCTAGTAGCATCCATGCAAACGAACCTTCACCTTCAGGTGAATACGCAATACCGCCCCACTAGGCTCCCAAGTACTTTTTCATGAGGGAACCCAACTCCTAAGGGAATTCAAAGCAACACCTCTATGCATGCAAAGAGTCACCCCTAACCCACGTTGGGGAATGCCTCGTAGTTTAAGCTCATGCAAGTTAGAAGCATATCGCATACGCATAGCCACAATCCGTCATGCCTACTATGCCTTGGCATGCCTCCAGTCCATGCCAAGGGCCTAGGTGCCTCAGAGCACTTACCCCTCCTTAAGATATATGTTAAGCATTTCTGGGATTGCTAGAAGGAAATATCACCGGGTATAAAAAATCATATTGTACCTTATTATAGAAATGCTACCATGTCTCGACATGTCGGTGACAGTTTGCCACAATGCCTTTCATCTGGCAAGCTTCACCCCTATGTCCACACAAGCTGAACTTGAGTCTGGTGATGAATCCTCACTTGCAGATCTCGCAGATCTCTATTCCAATTGTGGCGGAGAAAGATTTTCTGTAGGCAGGGTTCATTTCAATTTTCACAAAGTAGGGTGTCCGATTTGGTCCACCTCCCTGCAAACACCTTAGGTCCGTTGGGCAGCAGGGGGCGAACACATCAGCACCAAAAAGTGAAAAATATCCCCAAAAAGTGTATATCACTTTTCAGCACTGATGTGTCTACCTCCTGCTGCCCAGCAGACCTAAGGTGCCGCCAAAAGGAGGTACAAAAGTCAAAAACACACATTTGTTCCCTACATAATCACACCAATTTTGGTAACTAAAGATTTGATCCTATTTCTGAAGATTTCAACAGCTGCGGTTGGCTTCTGGATTCTAGGCGCTGACAAGTGGCCAATTGGGAATCAGTATGCCAACCAGAGTTATGAACTGGTTTGCCACATCATCTGCCACTAGTACATGGGAATTTTATGCTATTTGATATAGCTAGGTCATATATGAAAGATTATGTTGATTTAATACACTCAAAATTACACATTTAGTCTCCTCAAACCCAAAAGAAAGAAAAGAGGGGGGAAGCGGGGATCCGTAAATCAACCGGGTCAATGTACGGTTTTTACCTTGATCAAGTTTGACAAAATTCTAACTATAACCCCAACCGAACCTTTCGACAAAGGCAGACATCCCAAACCAACAACTGGGATCCTCTACAGTCGTTCAACTATGTTGACGAGCAGTGATTGATTTTCCACAGCAGGGCACTGCCTGAGAGGCAAACTAAAAGGCCCAACTTCTGGGCATCCCTGCAAATTTGTCTATTGAAGGTAATCAATTAACTTATTTTGGGGGTTTGCCGGTTGGGTCTATTGAACCTGGTATCACAAAACTCTTAAAAATTTGTCTTTCTGGATTGTAAGAAAGGAAAAGAATATATTTCAACAGAAGAAAAGCATTGCAAGAAAACCACTGTAACAATTCTTCAAGCAGGAAAAATGACAAGCCATTAGTAAAACACGGATCCCAAATTCAGCATGCTCTCATGAATCAAAAAAGATGGCGTTACATATTTTTTCTTTTTGGGCAACAGTAATTGAAATTCCCTTCTAAAAGAAACATTTTAACTTGGGGCTGCCGCTAGGCACTCAAATACTGTAAATCATAGGCATAGCAAAGATAACAAGCGCTTTAGGGGAGTGCATGAACAAACTGGGATATTACACTTCTGAAGTTCAATCCCGAGACCATTCCCAAAACAAGCCAGCACTGAAACCAATTCTCTTACAGCGAAGCTGGTACTAATTTTCCTATCCGTGTCTTAAAAAACAAGTACAATTGGAATCCACACAGATGCTAGGATAGCTTTATTTATCAAACCTAGGAAAACAAAGCGTCAACGTGAACTACTGAAAGAGGCCAGCAATACATTCATCAATCCAAACACCAGCCATGGATTAATACAATCAGTCCACAATACACTAAATATAGCAAGCGTAGATGATAGAACAGCATATACCATTCCATTTACCACTTGTAGACTGGAGGATTCTCAAATCTTACATGCAAAACTGACACCTTCCTTGGTCAGTTGATCCACATTCTCAACTGGAGGTTGGAGCCTTGCGACTTTAGCAATGGCCTTGTTCTCATCTGGTGTCCCAGCCTCCAGGAATACCCCCACTATCTTTCCATCTTTGATCCAATATGATCCAAACTTGGGCTTTGGCGATGTTGGATCACTGTCTCCAAACATCACTGTATCCCCAACATTATCTCCATAGAACTGCCATGACAGATCAAAGGAGCGGGAGTAGAAATAAGGAAGGTAGTCATATTCATCAATGAACTTCCCTTCTGCCATGATAGCCTACACGAAACAAGAAATGAAAAAATGGATTATTCTGGCTGAAGAATACGTATGCATAAATATTTCAAGATAATAAACTAATGAGCTGCTCTTACAACTAAATTACAGTTAATGGTACATTGGATTAACTATGAAATGATGACATTTAAATTCTACTGGGGTTGCTTGAATGCAACAGATGGTCACCTAATGGGTTGATATAAAGAGCACAGCAGCACAGAAAAACATACCTTCACAGCCTGCTCTGCTGATTTCCTGGCATGATCAACGTGCTCCACTCTCCTCATCTCATTGTACAGCTTCATAGGGAAAGTAGCCACATCACCAATGGCGTACACACTGGGGACACTTGTCTTGAAGAACCCATCAGTCTGCAACCAAACGGACCACCTCATAAACTGATATTCACAAATACCATCTAAGCTATATACTACACAGGCATGTGTATCGGTGTCGAATATGAGACACATACCAGAACTTGGACACATCAATGCCCAACATCAATCCCTAAAAGTGGGCATTGATGTGATTAAATAGAAAGTAATGCATGAATGATTTATGGTATGGCAGGAAAAAAAATTGAAAATACAAGTATTCTTGGACACCAGAGTTTGAATTAATGAACTCAGGTATCCTAGAAAGACCACGATATTTTTGATTGGTAAGAAGTACTGGGATTCAGTACATGTCAAGACATGGTAAGGCATTCAAAATGTAGCAGTCCTTTCAAATAGAGAGATGGGCGAGCTTTGCTTCTTAAAGTAACACAGAAAATTGATATAGTAAAAAAGAATTCTGCTCTGGCCGTATTTTTTACGAAAGAGATGCTGAAGACAAGTCTGTTATTTTTTCTTAGCTTTTCTAAAATTACCCATCCTAGAAATGTATAACCAGAACCGTCAAGTGATAAAAAAAGATTTGTTTGATAGAAACCATATATGTTAAGTACAGTACGGACTGTCTCACATTAAGTTACACTGACACACAATTTTTACCGAACTTCTCAATCAAATACCCCCATGTATTGGAGATAATTTCTTCTTGCAAAGATATCTTAGTAAAAGAAGCGTAGGTAATCATCTCTAAAAATACCAAAAATATGTAGGGAGTACGTTACAAAACTATTAAGAAATGTACTAGATAGTTACAAAACAACCACATGACTTCTTTGGTGACATGTTATACCCTTTACAAAAACTTAAAAGTACAATCTATGAAAAAAACAATTTAGAGTTATTAATCAAGTAGATTAGAAAAAATGTCATTAAAATCATAAGCCCTGTCCAGTCTCTTCTAAACATTTCAACTCAAGTCTTTTTTGGCCTTCCCCTAGCTTTTTTAGAGCCTTCCATTTGCACCATATAACCCCTCACTGATGATGTCATTGGTCTTTGCTGGACATGATCAAACCATCTTGGTCAACCTTCCCTCGTCTTATCACTTATTAGTGATACACCTAAGTTCCCCCAAATGCATTCGTTCTGATTCTGCCCTTTACAGTCTTACTGGTCATCCATCTCAACATCTTCATCCTGGCTGCATTCATTCATGCATGTGTTGTTTCTTAATTGACCAACTTACTGCTGCATGGATGGTCTTATAGATGATCAAACCATCTTGGTCAACCTTCCCTCGTCTTATCACTTATTAGTGATACACCTAGTTCCCCCAAATGCATTTGTTCTGATTCTGCCCTTTACAGTCTTACTGGTCATCCATCTCAACATCTTCATCCTAGCTGCATTCATTCATGCATGTGTTGTTTCTTAATTGACCAACTTACTGCTGCAAGGATGGTCTTATAGTTGTCTTATATATATATATATATATATATAATCTTTTTCTTTTCAATTTTAATGGTATGTGCTAAACACACAGAATTCTTTAAGCACCTCTCACTCCACTTTAGTTCTATAGGGATACTCTTCAATCTCTCCCCTCCTTGTGAATGATTAAACCAAGATATTGAAAAGGCGGCTTATGGCTCATGGTAATCAATCTTAACTACTCCCTTGTTGCTACTATTTTATACAAAAATTACATTCCGTACATCCCTCCATAATTCTAACTAGACATAAACCCCCTCAATAGTCAATCAACAATATATCATGGTAAACAACATACACCATTCGATCACCTCTTCTATATGCCTAGTCAACTCACCAATAACCACTACAAAGAAATAGAGGCTCAATTGCAACCCCTGCTGTAAACCTACTGTGATTAGAAAATTTGTTAATCTCTCACCCCTTTCTTCTAACACAAGTTAATGCTCCATCATACATATGCATACATACATACATACATAAATTATATTCTTGCTTCCTCTATTATTAATAAAATCATGTAAATTAAAAAAAAAAAATGCATACATACAAAAATATTTGCAAGTGTGTATGTATATACATATAAATTTGAGCATGTATGTATGCTTGTTTGTTGTATTAATGAGATATGATCCGAGTTCTTTCAAAAAATAATTGTTGATCTCATTCACAAAGTAACTTACTCATTCCACTCTCATGCCCCTACTTAGTTTTATTTATCTATTGAAAGGTATTCATTGTCAATTGATTTATCATTAAGAACATAAAAATAAGGTTGCACGCATGCCAATAACATGCACGAATTTAAAGTCATTTTGCTTAAAACTTCTAATCTGGAATTTATTTATTATACCCTTAAGGTGTTCTGATACCTTCTCTTCCATGGTAAAAATGGCCCATACTGTTTTTTGTCATCCCTATTTCATTTATCTAGCACTACATAAAGCAGTGGATAATTGTTTTGATTCATCATAGTGCACTTCAGATAACAATTTTAATGAATACATTATATTCGGAATGAACCATTCCTTTGAAGAATTCCTAGCAAAGGATGTGAATGAGATTATACATCAAACTATAAATCTAAAGTAGAAAAACTTAGTTCAGTAATGTTCATCTGCTTTGAGTCATAGAATAGATCCTGTAGTTTGTTTTCAACTACTAAGGTGTGAAAACAATGAATAGAGGTTGGAAGAAAATTGCAAGACTACAAAACTTAAACATTATACTGGCTGTAGAACGCAAATGGAATCAGAAAGCTAAAGAGAGGCCAGGTTTGCTGATGAGACAAATGTTTTAGAACCTGTTGCTATATAAATCTGGCACATGGAAGATGAGGTGGTGTCCAAAATAGGTACACCAGCCTCTCCATGTCACCCTTTTTCCATGTAAGTTTAAGTGATATTCACAAATACCATCTAAGCTATACTACACAGGAATGTGTATGGGTGTTGAATATGAGACACATACCAGATTTTGGACACATCAATCCCTAAAAGTGGGCATTGATATGTTAAAATCATAGTTATTAAGCCCGAACCGGACATTAACCTGGCTGAGGACATGGGTCACAGGGTCAGTGGTTCAACCGATGGGTCACTGGTCAAACTGCAGGGTCAATTAAAAAATAAAAATATTAAATAAGAATATAAGTTGGAAAAAATTATATAACAATTTTATATTACATACTCTTAAAAATATAATGTAAATAAAAAATAGGAATACATAAACAAAAATGAAGGTTTTGTATAAATTATTACTTTTAATGATAGGTACAAAGCAAAAGATAGTTGTATGGCTTAGTGGTAAAGATACTTGAGTTTGAGTTTAGTGATCTGAGTTCAAGTCTTGGTGAAACTTATATTTTGTCCTTTTTCCACTAACCCGGGTTTTGATGGTCAGATCGACCAGGTTAGATGGTTCGACGAAAAACCGATCGGGTTTCAATGAATTTGACCAGGTCAATTGTAAAATCGATCTAATTAGCAACCAGACCAGCTGAAGTGCCGGGTCACCGGGTTACCAGTCCGACCAGCCGGTCCGATCCAGGTTTAATAACTATGGTTAAAATAGAAAGTAATGCATAAATGATTTATGGTATGTCAGGAAAAAAAATTGAAAATAAAGTATTCTTGGACACCAGAGTTTGAATTAGTGAAATCAGGTAATCAATGCACTTTTTATAGATTGTGTAACCTGTAAAGTGTGGACAAGCATCCTAGAAACACAAGGATGTTTTTGATTGGTAAGAAATATTGGGCCTCAGTACACGTAAGACATGGGTTAGGCACTCAAAATGTAAAAGTCCTTTCAAATAGAGATACAGGCTCAATTCCAACCCAGCAACCCCTGCTGTAAACCTACTGTGATTAGCATCAAATTCGCTAATCTCTCACCCATTTCTTCTAATGCTAGTTAATGCTCCATCATACATACGTATACTTACATACATAAAATATATTCTTGCTTCCTCTATTATTAATAAAATTGTTAAAATTATATAAAAAAATACATACATATAAAAATATTTGCAAGTGTGCATGTATATACATATAAATGTGAGCATGTATGCATGATTGTTTGTTGTATTAATGAGATATGATCCGAATTCTTTCAAAAAATAATTGTTGACCTCATTCACAAAGTAACCTACTCATTCCACTCTTATACATCTACTTGGTTTAGTTTATTTTTTTAATTGAAAGGCATTCATTGTACATTGATTTATGGCTGACTGTCATCAAGAACATAAAAATAAGGTTGTCCGCATGCCAATAAAATGTACATTTTGCCTAAAATTTTTAATCTAGAACTTATTTATTATACTCTTAAGATGCACTGTAAAGGCATTCTGATACCTTCTCTTCCATGGCAAAAATGGCCCATACTGTTTTTCTTCATTATCCCGATTTTCTTTTTCATTTATCTAGCATTACATAAAGCAGTGGTGGATTGTTTTGATTCATCATAGGGCACTTCAGATAACAATTTTAATGAATACATTATATTCAGAATGGGCCATTCCTTTGAAGAATTCCTAGCAAAGGATGTGAATGAGATTATACATCAAGCTATAAATCTAATGTAGAAAAACTTAGTTCAGTAATGCTCATCCATTTGGGGCTGTAGAATAGACCCGGATCCCGTAGTTTGTTTTTAACTACTAAGGTTTGAAAACAATGAATAGAGGTCAGAAGAAAATTGCAAGACTTAAAAATTAAAACATTTTTTTTGTATAGGAAAAAAAGATTTTATTAAAAAACGAGAAGAGCAAAAACAAAGAGAGGGGATGAGGATTCCCAACCAAAAAGAAGGAAAAGGAGGGGAGAACCCTCAAAGAACAAAAAACCAGCCACTCAAGGCTCTGTTAAACCTATAACACTTTCCCTGTGTCTGAGAAGGTCCCCATGAGGAATCCCATCATAGCCCTTACACCTCCTCGCCCAGAGCAAGATAGAATCCTTAGCTCTCTTATAGACCCTCCAAGGTGGCTCTGACCACCCTTTGAATACCCGGTTATTCCTCTCCAACCAAATCGCCCAACACATAGCGGCGGGCACCAAACACCACAACCTCTTGCCAAACAAGCTTAGCGCCAAAGACTTCCAACCAAGAAGAAGGCTCCTAAGGTCCACGGGAGCAACAAAAGTTGGGCCAAAATCCTTTGAGACACCGCACCAAATTTCCCATGAGAAGGGGCAATGAATAAGAAGATGGGGAGCCGATTCCATGTCGTGATAGCAGAGAAGACAAATGCTAGGCAAACAAAAACCTTTCCTCCATAATGCCTCCGTAGTAGATATCTTCTCCAACACTACTGTCCACAAGAGAAATTGGATCTTGGGAGACATCCCGTAGTTCCAAACTTCCCTCCACGGCCCATCCATCTGACATGGCCTTACTACATGCCCATAGCAAGACTTAACCGAGAACATTCCTCCCGTAGATGCCTTCCAAACCCACCTATCCTTCTAGCTCAAGTCAATACAAACAGCCTGCAGGCAGGCTAATAGTTCAGTCACCCTGGGTATTTCCCAATCATACAAATTCCTTCTAAGAATCGGATTCCACACAATCTCCCTGCCATGCATAGTAAAGTTTCCCGCCACCAAAGACGTGGGATCCGCAGCCAACTCACACATTAGGGAATTTTTGTTTTAGTGGCCCCTCCCCACACCAAATATCCTCTAAGAATTTTACTTGGCTTCCATCCACTACCTCAAACATCAAACCCTCCCTAAATGTGGATGCATACTGCACTATACCCCTCCAAAGGCTACGCCCATAAGGGCCCCTTGGTGCCAAGAAATTTCATCCATCTACAATGCTAAACTTCGCAGCCACAACCTGCTTCCATAAACTGCCCGTCTTGTTTCCAAATCTCCACATTCATTTGCATAGGAGTGCTTTGTTCATGGACTCCAAGCGCCTTAGGCCAGCTCCCCCTTTATCTTTCGGAGTGCAAACCCTCTCCCAAGAAACCAGGTGCAATCCCCCCATCATCCCCCTTCCTCCATAAGAAATCTCTTTGAATTTTTTCCAAGGAATTATCAATGGACTCAAGCATAACCAGGATGGATAAGTAATTGATTGGAATGCTTGCAAAAGAAGCTTTATCAAGGTGAGTCTGCCTCCTTTTGAACGATACTGAGCCTTCCATCCATTGAGCATTTTCTTCATCCTATCAACCAAACGAAACCAAACCTCCTTCTATTTATATGACGCCTCAAGAGGGAGCCCAAGGTACATAGATGGTAACCTTCCTTGCTTACATTCCAGGTCGGCTGCAAGTTGATCCAGATTAGGAACCTCTCCTATAGCGATCAAGATGCTTTTGCCCAAATTAAGACAAAGACTAGAAAATGTCTCAAAGCACCTCAGAGCAAATCTCAACATCCTAATCTGCCTTTGATAATTGTCGCAAAAAATAATGGTGTCATCTGCAAATTGCAAATGGAATACCACCAACCCCTCATTCCCCAAAGAGAATCCCTCAAACATACCCTTGACGAATACTTTTACTGCAGCCAAAATGCCCCTTTGGAACCCCATTTAGCAACACTAAGAACGAGGCCAAGCTAATACACCTCCAAATCCATTGCCTCCATTTCACCCTAAAACTACATCTCCGCTACACATACATAAGAAAGTTCTAATTAACGTGGTTGTAGGCTTTCTCAAGATCCAATTTACAAATCACCCCAGGTTTTCCTTCTTGAATCCGAGCATCAATACATTCATTTGTACATAGCACACCGTCAACCATGGACCTCCCTTGAAGAAATGCTCACTATTCCCTAGATACGTTACCTAGAAGCACTTCCTTGAGGCGTAAAGCTAAGCATTTAGACAATATTTTGGAAGTGCTACCCACCAAGCTCACTTGCCTAAAATCAGAAATTTGATCCGCACCCTCCCTCTTAGGAATAAGGGCAATGTAAGTGGCATTGCTTTCCTTATCCAAGAAACATTTCTCATGAAAGTCTTTAAAAACGAGCATTAAGTCCCCTTTTATTAACTCTCAACAAGTTTTGTAGAACACTAGGGTGAAGCCATCTGGACCAGGAGCCTTATCCCCATCGAGGAGCCAAACTGTCTTCTTAACTTCATCTTCCTCAAATGGTCTCTCCAACCATTCCGCTTGGCCTTCCCCTAGAATAGGCAGTTGCAAGCCATTAACTTTCAGCCTTAGAGGCCTATCCTCCCTAAACAAAGCTTTGAAATAATCCTCTATGTGAGTCTGAATTGCAACTTCATTCTCTACACGCTTGCCCTAAATTCTGAGGCTATGAATATAGTTAATAGATCTCCTGACAGATGCCATCTTGTGGAAGAACTTGGTATTTTGGTCCTCTTCCTTTAGCCACTGTACTCTAGATTTTTGGTGTTATATGATCTCTTTCATTTCAAGAATCCTCTCGAGCTCCCTTTGAGCAACCTTGCACACAGCCAACTCACCCAAATCCAGACCCTCCTCCCCTTCCTTCCTGTCCCATCTTAAGATGTCATCCATACTAGACTTCTTTTTCTACTGTATATCACCAAACCCCTCCTTATTGCAGACCCTCAAACGGTCCCTGATCCCTTTTAATTTCAACCTGAATCTCTGACCCGGAGGACCCTATACATCAAAACCTTCCCACCAACCCTTAATCAAGTCGACAAAGTCAGTATGAAGAAGCCACATATTCTGAAATTTAAAGGGATGAGGCATTGAATGATAGATTTCCCCGCCTTCCAAAACAATGGGAATGTGGTCAGACCCCACTCTTGGGAAAGCATACACAAACACCGAAGTGAAATAATCGTCCTAGTCTGCAGTTATTAGAAATCTATCCAATTTATTAAGAGATGCCCTCTCTTGGAAGTTAGACCACGTGAACCGAGCCCCGGATATGGGATATTAATGAGTTCATGCTCATCAACAAACTCACAAAACTCATCCATGCCCCTCGTTCTTTTGATAATCTGATTCCTTTTCTCAAGGTACAACACCTCATTAAAATCCCCCCTATGCACCGAGGCAGCTCCTTTTTGCTTCTAATAGACTTCAAATCTGCAATAAGCTCTCCCAACCAGTCGCCAGATGAGGGTCCATACACCACTGTTAGGACCCACTTCTGATTTTCACCTGAGACTACAACTACTAGTGACACAGAGAAGCTATCCACCCAAGATTCATCATGCTCCACCGCATCTTTATTCCAGAACATTAGAATCCCACCAGCAGCCCCAACTGATGGTAAAACTCTCCAATCCACATTGGCAAAATGACACAGACTCCACACAATGTCCACTTCCATATTTTCCATCTTTGTCTCCTGAAGGATCACTTTATCCGGCTTGTGTCTGCTTACTAGTTCTCGCACCAATCTCCTTTTATCCATGCTTCTCAGGCCCCTAACGTTCCATGGCATAATTTTGCACATCATCGATGAATAGTTCTAGGCCCTCTAGTCCTCCTTCCAGATCCCTTGCCTTCGACAGCTCCCCTTTACTTATGATAATCCCCACATCAGATTCTTCGACTCCCTGAACAACTTAACCTTTTCCCTGTCCCTCTATCCATGCCCTATCCCTGAGAATTAACAACCTGTTTTTTCTAGCTCCACAAACAATTCTCATGCCATATGTTCCAACCCTTCAAAAGATAATCACAGCAGCTCACTAACGTGTTCGATTGTGTTCAAAACCCAATCGAACACTTACGTTAATGGAGTTTCCTCCAGCATCTGATTGGGCCATAGAACAAGAGTCAAGTGTCTCCCATGGGCCAACTTCACTGATTCTCCCACTAAGCAATGGAAACTCTCCTCCAGCAACTCAGTTTCCTCCCCCACCTCCTTCCCTTCACATTTCCTATCCCCCCGTCCAGCTAAAAACCCCACTTCCAAACTACATCCCAACTCCTGCAAACTGACCAGTGGGGGTGTGCACAGTCCACCATGTCTACCAATCCCACCATGATGCGTAGCATCCTCTGAACACCCATTACACCCAGGTAAAAGGGAGTTGCGACCCCACCAATCCTCCCAACTCCCCATCATAGATACGGCCTTGCCTACCTCGATTTTATCGGTTCCAAATGAGGGCAGAAGCCTCGGCTCCGTCAACGCAGGATCACCCTCCCAAACAGTAATTCCCCATTGCTCTTGATCCAGGTGCCTCAAACCCCCTTTGTACTCCTTACACAACTGAGCCCCCGATTCTTGAATATAAGTTGAATGATGCGAATCCTGAAGGCACACCTCCTCGGAGCACCCCTCAATAGAACCCAACCCCATGTCCAAGGTCACCTCCGCATGCCAAAGCATCGAGCCCCCTTCGTTCGCCAGAAGATGGGCAATCTCCTTGAACTTAGGATTAGCAAAGGTAGGCTTAGAGGGCGATGAACCTGCAAGTGAGTCCTTGCAAATTCCATGGCTTCACAATGCCTTGCCTTCCCTCCCAAATTGCCGAGCGACTCAGACGGAGGATGGAAGTGTATTAAGTTCATTTTCAACACCCCAGAATTGCAAATAAGCCCTCCACCATTTCGCCCCTATCAATTAGGCCTTGCCAACTTTTGATAATTCCATCTGGCCCCTTCTCCTTCTTAGAACACCCCCTCCGCATGCTAAAATTACCCCAACCCCCTTCCGCCACTTTAGTATTTTCATTTAGCTCCTTCTGATTTTCAGAATCACCCAAAACTTCATCCCTTCTCTCAAATAGGCCTTTCGGCTCTTGACAATTCTTGCTGGCCCCTTCCTCCCCCCCATGTTGGGGAAAATTTTTCTTTACTCACTCTTTGGTGGATAAAAATCGCTCGATCCTCCTTGTCTGCCCTACTCCTCCCTTCTCTTGTCTCCCTTAATAGTCGTTACCTGTCCCACCAATCCCCTTCGCCTGAGCCACATCACGCGTCAAGCGGGAATCCGTACCTAAACGTGGTCTGACACGATCAACAACTGCAGCACAATCTTGAATTTGAATTTGAACAAGCCCTACCGCCTCTCCGGACGTCCTTCTGCCCGTCGGCCATGCCTGAAACTTCTTCTCTGGCTCTTCCAACTCCAGTAACAGCATGAACTCCTTTCCCCTATCATACAAAGAGATAACCCTCAAAATTTTCTCCAGCCGACCACCACTAATCCGGATCCAAGCTATCTCGAAAGATCTCCATGATTTGGTATCAATATCGACCTTCAGGAATCCACCACATAAGCCTCCTATGGCTTTGAAAAAACTCAGGGACCATAAATGTAGTGGAAGGCCACGAATAGCAATCTTCCTTGGTTTATCAGTTAAACAACACTCCAAAGTTTTCGGGAACTGTTTGTGCAACTCCACCCCCTCAGTTCCATTTATCTGCACCTGCTCAAGATTTATCAACTTGGCGAAAATCTCTGCAAATTCTGGCAACACCACGCACCTAAAGGAATCAAAATGGCGCCACACCAAAGGCTTATCAAGCCTTAGTATTTCACCCAGCCGAGAGCAAACCACGTCCCAGTCCATCATATAATTTTTCCTGCAACAAATAACAACATTCTCCCAGCACCCCATAGATGGTTGCTTCCCATAGCAAGATTGGATTCCCAGATTTCCATTTACCCTAATAATCTCACCCCCTATTGATGGTAATTTGCTAGACCACACCCCTGGGATGTGCCTTGCACCTGAAGATACAGCTTCATCAGGAACTCTGGGTGCCATTGAAGAGCTCCCTGCAAAGCCTACCACCTCCAAAATCCCATCCCTGATGTTAGTCCACCCAGAGCCACCATCCCTTGTTGGTATTGTGACAGACTTCCCTCTCCCCAACTCATCCAAAAGAGAAATGAGAACGAACCTCCCCCTTGAGTTCTCCAGCTGTCGGAACAAGATGACCTTCACACCATCTTTCCTGGAATGAATCGGACATTTATTCCAGGCCCATTTTGCAGCATCGCTCAGACAATCACAGAGCCATCCAGCATATTGGGACCCTAGAGCAACATGAACCTGAAAGCCATGGCCTCTTTCAATGATGCAAATCAGCTTCTCCTTACCAGCCCATTCAATCCCAAAGAGAGGCCAGGTTTGCTGGTGAGACACAAGTTTTAGAACCCGTTGCTATATAAATCTGGCACATGGCATATGAGGTGCATCCAAAATAGGTATGCCAGCCTCTCCATGTCCTCCTTTTTCCATGTGGTAAGTTTAAGCCTAATAGCACTCTCCCAAGTCCCAAATGGCCAAAAGAGTCATATTTTCAGCCTTGTTTATTCAAACAAATATTCAGAAAAATTCAAGGGTCCATTTGTAGAGGAGAAATACAATACACGGTGGGTCATGTCGCCAAAAAGGACAAGAGCACTATACACATCTAATCCAGGCAGTTCCCTATAAAATGGATGCTCTGATTCTGTCCTATCAGCCCCCCTGCACATGGCAGGAAACCGTTTGTTGCTGCTGGCTTCAAAGCCCGCAGTGACATAATACATTTTACCTCAATAAAATAAAAATAAAAATAAAAATAAAATGTTTAAGGTCTGAACAAAGTTATGTTTGAGATCACTTGAAGAAGTTAAATGCTTAGTGATCAAAAGTTAAGAGACAGATTCCTAATTTCTTGAGGGAGTCGGAGAAAATACTAACCTTGATTCCACCCTTCTCTTCTTCAACCTGGCCCTTGAATAGTGTGGTAAGAGGTCTTCCACCAACACCAACGACAACAATATCAGCATCCAGTACTCTCCCGTCCTTCAGTTTCACAGCCTTTACCTAAAGAATTAGGCAAGTCCACCACATAAAACACTGTAGAACTAATACAAATTCAATTAAGCATAACATGCTGCTTGACAGCTTACCTCTCCATTTGCATCAGAATCAAACCCAACTGCTACTGTTCCCTTAACAATTTTGATTCCTTTATTAGCATAATAACCCTCATAGAAAGCGGCTATACCAGCAGTGAAAAGCCGAGGCACTGCAAGAACATGTTAGATGGCATGCGTTAGAAAATGTAAGAGCCCTGTCATGGATCCTGGAAAATAAGAGAACAGAAGTTGATCATCTCATTTCTTTCAAGTTCCAACTTTAAGGATGACAGCACAGATCCCTTCTTTTTTTGCCTAACTCCAATTGAGAACCAAGGAAAGCAGGCAATAGCTAAAAGTCCTTGACGGAGGCATAATGTGAGCTGCCACTTACTGCACCATGGTTCAGGGTACACCATAGTAACATCAAAATTGTTGATTTTCATCACAGCACCAAGCTCAAGACCAATGTATCCTCCTCCAACAATCACAGCCTTTCCATTCTTCTTTGCCTTAATTGCTTCTATAAGCTTGTCAGCATCATCAATTTCTCTCAAGTAGAAGATGTTCTTGGCATCGGCTCCTTGAACACCAAAGTCACTCAACCTTATGACCTGCGAAAAAAGATACAATAAACTGATATGCATAGAGGAAGAGAGAGAATTCAAGTCCTTCCTCTAGTAAAAATAATTTTAAATTGTAGGTATTATTCATCGAAAAATAAATTGTATGTATTCTTAAAACATATAACCAGAAAAACCAGCAGAGGAAAGACAAAAGATGCCTCATCACTTAATTGATACCTACCGTGGAACCAGTTGCAATGATCAAAATTTCATAATTATAGATTGCCCCAGCTGCACTTATGAGAATCTTGGAAGCCAGATCTGCTTTCACTATTTCAGTGCTAAGGATCAACTCTATGCCTGCAGTGAATGTTCACATCAAATAATCATAAAATCATGAATATCAATATTGTCCAAGCTCCTTTGAATGTTGATAACAAAGAAATATATAATTTTAATTGCTCCAAAAAACAAATAGACATATAATCTTGTTTGTGTAATCTATTAGGCCTAGCACATAGATTCTTGGCATATATATTGGTGAGAAAGCAAGTATCACCTTTTTCAGTGTACCACCCAGGAAGTAGTCTCTCACCACCACTCCCAACACAGACATGAAACCCTGGGAGTCTTGCAGCTCCTGTAAAATCAAGCTTGCCATAAGCTAACAACGTCAGAAAAGAAGATGCAAAACTCAAGTAGAGGATGCAGTATAAATTGGTTAAATGAGATCTAAAAGGGAATCGATGTATCAACTTAAAGAGGGACATAGATCCTCTTTTACAAAGCATAATTGCAACAAACAAAAACTGCATTAAACAAACAAGAGCTTTCAAATCTGAAAACCTGAATAGTCAAGAAAAGGGGATCTCATACATAACTTTTAAAGAATAAATCAAATTGAGAACTACATTGATGCCACAGAAAAGTAAGTCCTAACCAATAACAAAAGTGGTCCAGTCTACAATTGAACAAAAAATCTATAAAAAAAAATTGATTTGTAACAGCATGCAGGAGTGCAATAAATTATGCTTAAAAAAAATCGAGGTCAACTAATAGTTAAGTTTGACTTCCCTCTAATTTATGCAAGTTGAATGGCTTACCCTCAGGAAAAAGGTATGCCTTGCTAAGCGCTGGACGTTCATAAGGTGCCACCTGCAAAAAAAATCATTTATCAGGGTGGAAACAAAAGAATCTCAAAGCCTCATAATGTACAAGGCATTGAATTGGAAGATATACTTATAACTATAGTGGTTTTAACTATCATAATATATGACAAAAATAAGTGTAAACAAGTAGCAGCATCATAAATAGGCAATATATCTTAAGAAAATTATGGGGTACTTTCGCTTTAGCATAAGATATAGTATAGTTGAAAACTGATGGTGCATCAATACTTGCTGGGGTGTGTTGCTGCTTGTCCCCCTGTTTCCCTTCTTTCATTCTCTCTAGAAAGGCATAAATACTCAAACTGAAACTAGATGCATCCAAGGATGAATTCAGATGCTAAACCTTCATCCAGTCAATGAATTCAGATCATATAGAAAGTATTGAACCATGAAGCAATTTTTTATTTTTTTTATATTTTATGTAAGAGTACCAAGCGTTCGTTAAGGGAGCCGGACAGAATCCTTTCTCCCATTAACTAAATACATCTTTTTATTTGTTTTAAGATGCTTTCTGTAATGTTAAAAACATACAATAACTGCACACCAACCAACTTTTCAAGCTTTAGCTGCGTATTCTATCTAGTCCTAACCTAACCTAAAGATGACTAAACCTTGGTAATCAGGTATTCTATGTATAATCTAAGGATAATAAAAAATGAAATCCACACAAGCAACCATCCAAAACAATTTAAGCTCAAAGGGGGAAAAATGAAAGCATACCGCCTCTTTGGAAATAACTGCAAGCTCTCCTGGCTTGACGCCCTGTTTAGCAAACTCCCTAGCAGCATATCCCTGTGAACGCATAAAAAAGTTAGATATTTTCATCATTTTCAACACTAGAAGCTATTTCTATATTCTGCGAATAAATAAAGATCCTACCATAGCCTCACTTACTGCTCCAAAACCTAAAAGCTATCTTTAACAGTTTTCAGAGATAGTTAAACGGGACAATAAGAAAAGCTGAACGGTTCTAAAAAGATCCACAAACTATGCCTTTCTTTACACATGAACACATCAAGATTTAGAATTTCTTCTTAATTATGTGAAATTAAGAAGAAAAAACAAACGGAAATCTCGAAATCAGATATCTTAATAGCAAGACAGGAAATTAGACATACATTCAGAATAAATTTCCACGAATCGAAATCTACAGAAGAATTTCAAACAAATGATACAGAAAACATGAACGAAGAAAAGAAATTCAAAAGAAAAATTCAACCAAGAAATCAGGAAAAACAGAGAAGAACGAACGGGACTTACAGCTGCAACACCACCTCCGACGATCACGTACTTGTAATGCGTCTCCGCCATGGATCGATTTTAGAGCACCGCGAGAAAATGAGAAAAGGGACCGAGCTTTGTCTAAGTGCGCGCAAGGTGTCGCGAGATTGGGAGCTTCGTCGGTTTTGTGGGAAAATGTGAGGGAATGAGGATTGGTCAGAATATTTATATGGAGGCTGCCCCCTTTATTGGTTGATTTATGGCAAAATTGGAAATTAGTAAACTTGGCCACTTCTCCGCCGTCCATCATTGCTGACTCTGCATTTGCCACGACATAATACCAATTTAGACAAGACATCGTTTGTTCTCATTTGAAATCGCCTGGTTCTAAGTTTAGGGTTTTTTTTTTGTTTTGTTTTTGGGCGATGTACTGGTGCCCTCCCGTGTATTGGTGCAACTTTGCTGCGTATGGGAGTTTTTCAATTTTGTCTAGCACCAAACTGTTGGTGCCAACAATAATTTTCTAGCAGATGATTAAACTTGTGAGAATTTTCCCCTATGGATTATAACGGTTATGTCCAGTAATGTCACTAGACCGAAGACTTTCACAACAAATCAATGTTAAATCCACTTTATGATGAGAAATGTAGATTTCATTAATTTGAAACAAAGTATATAAAATGAATCGTAAATGTATTTTTAGAAAGATTAGGTTACCATTCTCTTGAGATCATGAAAGATTTTTTTTTAATTTAATTCAGTGATACAATTAATTTGCTTGATACAGGACTTCGAACGATTATATGATTTAACTAAGCTAAATCTATTATTACTGTTACTGCTAATCTATGATAGAAATAACAAATGTGTTTGATGATGCCTGTTCTTCCATCATCTTCTTCATTTATAGAATTCTTTCAATGGTGTTATCATTCTTTTTCATGTTTGTTCATAACTGTTCTTCAATTTGCATCATTAGCCTCCCACTTGCTGATTGATTTGTCCATTATTTTTATGTGGAACAGTTGTCGATCGTTACTATGCTTAACCCCCTTTGCATTTCGTTCGATGTGGTACGTTCTGTAATCGCCCGTTAAATCATTACTTGATTCCACATATCATTTATTTACTTGTGGAATTCAAATTATGGCTTCACACAAACATTGAATATTAGAAAGATTGGAACCACAAATGATTGTGTCTGCCTTCCTTAAGATCGCTAACCTCCGTTGGGCATCAGTGGTGAACACATTAGCACCAAAAAGTGATAAGCATTCCCACCCCTAAAAAAAGTGTAAATCACTTTTTGACACTAATGTGTTTGTCCCCCAACACCCAACGGAAGTTAGCGTTTTTAAGGGAAGCGGACAAAATCCTTTCTCAATTGAAACACACCACCAGTGTTTTCTTTTGAAAAGCTATGTCATTTATCTTTAGGATGTTAAAAGAGGTTACTTCCTTTAAAAGCAAGACCTAACAAAAACTGTTTTCAACGGATGTTACTACATAATTAGAAAAATCAACCAATTTACGTGAAGAGCAGCTAGATTGGATCAGGACGTAAGAAGCAGTTAAAAGTCAGAAATTCAAAGGATTGCCTCCTTTTTGCTAAATATGATGGTTGTAGTTTGGAGTAACCCGATTTGACCCAAAACACGCTTATAGACAATCTTAACCCACTTATTTCATGCTGGATTTGTGGGTTATGTGGTAATTCATGTTGATAGGTTAAATTTGCATTGTATCAAATTAAGGTTATATGATTTTATGGGCCAACTTGAACCACCTGACCCATTTATTAATTGTGATGTGCTTTGACCTAAAATATATTTACGATCAACCCTAACCTGCTTATTTTGTATTGGATTTGTGTCAGGTTCACGGGTCATGTCAAACATTGCCACCTTTAATTGACGGTGATTTGTTTGCAATCATTACCTTCAGATAATGGATTGGCATCTTAGTTCTTGGACTGGTCATAGGATTATTAACAATCTTAAGCCCTATGTATACCTTTTGGATGCTATCTCCCTAGTTTATGGTGTGATTGTGTTATCCCTGTGTTGGCTAAGCGTGGGATGAACCTATAAAGTTGGAGTTTGGGGTTTTTCCTCCCATCTATGGTAGGAAATTCCTCTACCATGACATTTATTCTCCTTTGAAAGCTTCTTTATCTTCTTTAATTACCACAAAAAAATAGGACAAAAAGACAACAACAAACAAACAAAAAAAGAGAAAAGGAAAAAAAAAAAGAAGGCCGAAGCCTGCCTTCAAGAAGTACAACACCGGCTACATACATAATCTGTGAATCTCTGTGACCAATTATAGGCTGACATGTGGTGTATGCGTCAAAAATTTGAAAATGTCTAAACAGAAACACCTAATTCAAAACACATCATGTGTGGTATGTTTATAGATGTTCACATTTACTTTTTCATCACGGACAATCATTCCCCCATTTCTTGTGGTAGAGCTCAACGAAGATGGCAATTAGAAACTGGGAACTATAATGGGTTTTTTTTCTTCCTATTTTTTCTCTTCAATACCTGTTCAAGAGTACCATAAGTCAAGTGCCTCTTCTAGTGCAAATTGAAGATACAGTATGTCAAATACGGGAGCCCTGATGTCGTGCGCACAAAAGAGGTGCGCATGGACTAGAGGTCTGACACATCAGCACCAAAAGCGATTTACACTTTTTAGGGGCCTATTTATCACTTTTCGGCACTGATATGGCTGCTCCTGGTCCATGTGCACAACTTACAAATGAAATCCGGGGCCAAATCCAGTGGCTTATGCAGCATCTTTGAGCTTACGAAGCAAATAGAAGCTTTTATTGACATATCTCCTAGTCGAGATGGAATTAGGTACAACAACTTAGAGAGTGGCTAAAGGTGGAATGCCATTAGGGCTGACACATCAGCACTGAAAAGTGATACACACTTTTTTGGGGGATTTTTTCACTTTTAGGCATGTGTTGGCCTTGATGTCATTCCAATTTTAGCCACTCTCTAAGTTGTTGTACCTAATCCCTGACGCTCCCAGTCTCTTCACATTGTGGACCAGAGTAGCCATTCGTTCTCGTCGCCATGAAGTGTGAACACGCTTAACGACCTCGGATTCCGCGCAGCGGCCCATGGGCGGGTCAATTCTTCACACCCTCTATGTATCATGTTTATCAATTAAGAAATAATATTTCTTCCCAAAAAAGCATTATATAACAAAGAATATATTCTTTTTGACATCAGCAATGACAAAAAATCTTAAAATGATTATAAATAATAATAATAATAATGATTACTGGAAAAATCTTGTAAGGAAGATCAACGGTTGGCACTTAATTTATTGGTTTGGGCTGACATGGGGTCCACAATCAGTAGCCATCCTGATCCATTCAACAACCAGGAGCAGTAGGTAAGCACGCCTTTTGAGTTCTGGGACAAGAAAGGGAGTTCACACCATCTCCAGTCTGACTGGACAGGTACCACTCCAATCTCTGTTCAGATGTGACACAATGTCTAACAAAAGGTGTATTGATAAATACACAAATACCTATTCACTGTGTATTTACCATAATACTGTGTATGGGTGGGCATGGGTCAGGCTGGCCCTAGTTAAGCTCAAAGGACTGAGACCCGAACTTTTATTAAAGGTCGGGTTTGGGTTTACCTCGGTTCCGTCCAAACCCAGCCCGAGGCTCAAACTTTTACATACATAATATATATGTATTATATAATATATTAATTTGTTTAAAATTATCACTAATAAATAGCTTAGTTGATAAAATTTGTTTTTTACAATAAGTATTAGGTTCAAATCCTAATGAAATCAATGGTTTTTTAAAATAAACAACCTTTAAAATTTAAATATATAGTTTTCTATGCTTTTTTAAAACTAATAAAATTTTGTAGTTCAATTAGTTAAAGCATTAGGTATTACATGATAGGTCCATGGTTCAAAATTTCAACGAAATTT
>JAOXJP010000003.1:12265772-12279461 GCA_025762735.1 Platanus orientalis | reverse complement strand
CCCCAACTGAGATAACTGAATCAAACTTTATTTATGAATTTCCATGCATAGCCCCGAACCCCTAGTGTTCATCTCCTGATTTAATTCATAACTCTTTAGTTCATTTTTGTCATTTCTTTAAAATTAACTTATTTAATTTTTTTACCTTGAGGTCACAATCAAACTCTCTTTTATTTATTCTTGCTAATTTTCTATTCCATTTTTTTCTCTTGTGATTATTCGTTCTTCAGTCCCTGTGGATCGACCCTAGTCTTACTAGGTTTTTACTACTTTGCCACACCCTGCACTTGGGGTTATTTTGCTCTGAGTAGTGTGCTCTTTGAAGTGCATTATTCATAACGTAGCAATTAGCATCATCAAAAGCGCGAGGGCTAGCTCGGCTTGTCTTATCAAACTTTTTTTTTTGGTAAAATACCAAATTAAGTTTTAATATGTATGAAATGGTTATAGATTTGATTGGCGTGATCAACACCTGAAGAAAACAATTTTTTATAAGGATAAAAGCAAATTTACAAATACAAATTTATTTCTTTAAAATTTATTTAATATATGTTAAATCAATTCATTTTTATAAAGTACGCTTGAATGAATTAAATGATGCTAATACATGACATAGAAGTTACTCAAGCAAATACATTAAGAATTAAGTCATGTATTATTTATAAAGATAAACATTAAATATATAATATACCATACTATATATATATGTGTGTGTGTGCGTGTGTGTGTGTGTGTGTGTAGACAAGCAGAGTTCCAAGCCAAGTTAACTCGGACCATTGACAACCTTAGATGGATAGTGTTGATTTTTAATTATTTAGCCTCAATGTTATACAATGTTTTATTAATTGCAATCCCAAGAAAAAAAAATTCTTTCATCAACGAGGTATTAGACAATGGAATCCACTATCTTTATTTTTTATTTGTGACGTGCTGAGAATTATCTCAACCACTCTAGGAAATAAATAAAGGGGAATATAACTAGTTGTAATAAAAGTTAGAATAAGGAAGACCATCTTTGGCCTACTTATTATTTGCTGGCAATTGTGATTTATTTAGTAAAGTAAGAACAAAAGAAGTAGAAGTCATAAGATATTCATCGTATCCTTGCCAATTTCCAATAAACTTCATAACAATTGGCAAATTGTGAATAATCAAAGACGATCCATGGGAATAATACTCTTTGAAAACATGGATGGCAAATATCATGAATTATGAAGATAACAATTTCCTAAACACTTAGATTTACCATTTACGATGGATAAAAATAAAATGGCAATATTCTCAAAAATTGATGAGAGAGTCTTAAGGATGGAAGAAAAATAATGCTATCTCAAGTTGGAAAAAAGATTTTTCTTAAATCACTTGTATTTATCATTTCAATATGCATTTGGAAAGAGATAGATTATTATCAAATGAACTTTTGGAGAGGAGAAAAGCAAATTGAAACAGAGTCAAATGTGTAAATTAAAAAAAAGGGGAAAAAACAAATGGAGGAATTAGGTTTTAGGGATTTGCATCTTTTCAACCCAACCCTCTTAGCAAAAATGGGATTGAGGATTATCTCAAACCACAAATGTATTATGGATGAAATTTATGAAACCCGTTAACTTTCCATCATATGATTTTTTAGAAGATGTGTAGACAAATTGGGTTGGTGAAGGAGAATGGAAAATTGGCATAAGTGATAAAATTAATATATACCAAAAATTGTAGTTGGAGAAATTAAAAAAGAAGATTACTATTAGCTAATTCATGGAAAATTTTGATGTAAAATCAGCACATGCCTTAAAACCCTTCGGATTAGGTACACATGCCCATGTGCGAAAGTGGTGCTAAAAGCACCTAGGCCAGACACATTAGTTCCGAAAAGTGAAAAACATACCCCAAAAAGTTTAAATCACTTATTTGAGATTGATGTTTCAGGCCCTGGTGCTTTTAGCACCTCTTTCGTACATCTTTTTTGTGCACCAAATCCAAGGCCGCCTTACAAGCATCATAAACAAATACAAAAACTCACCACAATACGAATCACAATGATCAAAATATCTGAAAGAGAATATGGCATGTGGAGGTGCCACCTAAAATAAAACATCTTATGGAAGGCTTGTAAGGGGTCTCTTTAAGTGAAAAATACAACAATAGAAATGAAAATTTATATCAATCCCACATGTTCAAGTTGTAAAGACCAATAACAGACAATCAAGCATTGTTTGGTGTTAGCCAAAAGTATGTCTACGAGCATACTAATGCCAAGTGGCACAAGATCCGGACTTTTCCTATGACCCCAGGTGCCGAATCAAACTGAATAATTAGAAAGAAATTATTTCAAACCTTTTATCAATCACCATGAAAGAATCATGCGATTTAGAGGGGGTGGGTTTGTCCCTTGATGGGTTCTTTGTGCCTCATCATAACAATCTTATGGAGTTTACTTAAAAATTGAATGTATCTAAAAGATTAAAAGATAATGCTAAAACGAATGTGTTGAAAAATAAGTAACACTTATTTTGGGAAGAATAATTCCCTTCATACAAACATATATTTGAAATGAAGAATGAATTGGATTTTAGAGAAATCATCATAATTGGTGAAAATATGAGTACAATCAACAAATGAAACAACATTCTTTTTGGGAAGAATGGATTACAAAAGAAATGTGTAAATAAACTAAGAACTTAAGAAGTTTAAACAGACTGAATTGTTGTTGTTCTGAGAATGTATTAAATATTTGAGTGTTTTAACTATTAAGTAGTTGATTGATGATTGAGATATGTCTTCATTTGTTGGCCGAACCTCTCTATTTTATTACAAGCCTTCGAAGTAGTTATCCAATTTCCTCCAAGTATCTTAATAATTGTCCGCTTGTATGTTATGCAACTGAAAGCAACTCCTACCTAATTTTCTCCAATCTCTTATGCATCTGTTCGTGTAACTACTATTCCAATTTTTCTCCAATGATAAACCGCCAATTATTCTTGTAACTGGTGTCTCTTTGAATTCAATTTTCCACAAATCACAATTTGAATATATTCCGATGTGATATTGTTTAAGTTTACTTATGATATCGTCACATGGCAACATCATAACATTTTATTTCTAGGAGTAATATTTTGGTGTGAACACCTAGGGGTGTTTCATTAGTATCATAGAATCTGATTATTGATTATACTTTACGGAATCTCATTATCATATTTTGGAATTGGATTATGAGAATCTAGATTCTCATTTAGCTACTTGTTTTTGGAAGTTGATTTTACCTAGTCTTTCAACCACTAAATTCCACGAATATTGCATATGTTTAGTCGTAAGTCTTATAGGCGTAAAATAGTAAAGATGTGGATTTGATGAAGTTACTTTTGTCTTTCACTCATCCTGTCACAACACAAAATCACCAGAATCGGTGTGGAAGGTGATTCTGATTTTGTTTTGATTTTATTATGGTTATACAATAACTTGAACCAAACACCTAATATGGCTTAGAATTGATTATGACCCAGCATTGATCTAGAATCCAAACCAATCATCACCCTAGTGTACTATCCCGTAGTATCTAGAATGTGGTTTACTTATCATTTGTCATCTCCTTATGCCTAGGGATGCAAACGAACCGGATTCGATGCGGATATTAATATATCCAAATTTTGCTTAATTATAATCAGATATATTTTAAACGATCGGATATTCAACCGAGCATATAGGTTCATATTCATAAATGTTAAGTTAGTCGAATATCAGATATGAATATGGATATATCTAATCAATGCAACATAAAGTTAGGTTAACTTATTTGTATTCGTTAGGTTAGGATTAATGTTAAAAGTAATACAACATAACCTACAATAATATTTACAAAGTAAAATAACTTAACAATATAGGTTAGGATTAATTTTAAAAGTAATAAAACATAACCTACAATAATATTTACAAAGTAAAATAACTTAACTTTTATATATATATATATATATATATATATATATATAATCAAATATTTTTAAAAGAACGGATATTTAATCAAGATGATACATGTATATCCATATTTGCTTTAAACGAATACGAAATTGAACCGGATTAAGATAATAATTGGAACTTGCCATTCTGACCTTGGCTGATCTTTTAGGCTCTTAGACGGGCCTTGGATGTTTTGAATATGGAACAAAATCGTAACGCCGAAGATTGGGTACAAATGAATATCGTCGATCGAAATTGAGGGTGGTCTCAGGTGATATTTCCTTCCCGCCATTTCATAAAGGAAACAGTGATCAGCGATACTTTCCACATTCACTTTCAACGTCTCTCTCGTGTCCTATTCTTTTGTTGTCTCGTTCGTTCTCATCAAATTTTCCATCGCCATCTCTTCTCTGAACCCTAACCAAACCTAGTACTTTTATATTTATATTTTTTTTTGCAGGAAGGACTGCAGATTATCGATTGTGATGCGGTGTGTCGGTGATACTGGAATCATCTTAAGTAGGGTTTCCGTTTTTGTTAATTTTTTTTTTCGATCTATCTATAACTTCACTGATCTTTTGGTGTGGATTTTGTTTTAGTTTATTGAGATTATCGAAGTAAGTTAGCTATTTCGTTCCAGCTCTATCTGAGGATTCAGTTTCCCCCTCTATTCGATCTTCTATATCGAGATGCACTGGTTTGATTCGAATTTATGCAGTCTGTGATCAGAAGGCTGCCACTATCTTGATTATTTAGTTTTGTTTGTTTTCTGAATTGGTGGTTTATTATAACTAAATGGATCAGTGATCAAGTTCGGTTTTCGATAATCTACTCATTTGAAATAAAATCTGTAATTCTGTATATAATTTATTGTGCTCAAGCGAATATCTTTGTGATTAAACTGGAATAAGCAATGATTTTCCTTTATGCTTAACCTTTTCGATTCAAGATCACCCCTGTGAATCGATAGTGACACGTGCTTATACGGCTGTAATCCATTTATCTATACTCACAAACTGGATTTGGCTCATGGTTTTTGTATGAATTCGGTATTTGTCTCTGCTCAGTATTGGAGTCTCACTATCGAATATCAATTTCTATAGGCTGAATCTAGCTTTTGGTACTGAATCTTAAAACAATACCAAATTCATCATCATCATCATCTGCTTCTCATGTATTTATTTTTTGTTTTATCAAAAAGTGAAGTTACCGGTACTGTTTAATAGAAATTTAATTGTTAGATTCTGTTTATCTGAACTGCGGCTATCATGGCAGGACTTAGATGGTGTATCTTTAAGTAAGACGAGCTGTACATACCCTCAAGTATGGGAGTCAGCATGATCAAGAAAACCTGAAAGCCAATGTGTTGTATTTTCTGATTTTCGTATCTTCAAAGAGCTTCCTCAGAAATGGGTTAGTATGAACCTTCAGGGTCATGTTCCACTCTTTTGGTGTCATTATATTTGATTGGATTCATTAGAAAATAGGCACTGCACAACATGGGTCTGTTTCCTGGTACTTGTGAAATCATTGAATCAAATGAAGAAATGGATTCAGTTCAACGTTCTAAAGAAACTAATGCACGGAGTTCTGAGTCGAGATTGGATGACAAAGCTGGAAAACATCCCATGCCAAAATATGGGTATAGTTATTCTGTAGAGGATGATCTTAATCAGCTCTTTCAGGCAATCGATGTCAGAAGCTCATCCAGGAGCTTGGGTCTGTCACACCAAAAGAGAAATTCTTTAAAAAAGCCGATGAAATTCGGAGTCTCTCAAGCATCTGGAATTGGAATTTCTGAGTCTGTGACCTTGAAGCAGGCACTTAGGGGGTTATGCATTTCTCAGAAGTTAGAGATGGCTGCCATGAAGCAGTTATCAAAGCCAGCATCTGGGGTTTCAGAAGCTGGAACTATCAAGAGGTTGTACAGAGCAGTGGTAGTTGAGGCCAATGAATCTGGTCTTTCATTAAATGAAGGTAAAGCAAGTGTGCTAGAAATATCTCTTGTACCAGAAGAAAGCACACCAATTTCCTCTGAGATGATACCTGAATCCACACAAGCGCCCAAGACAAATTCATCGAACCAAAGTGCTCATTCTTCTCCTCAATTTCCATTTGCAACCACGTCCAAGGTAACAGTGACGAAAGCACTGCCACAAGATGAGATTGTTGCATCAAATGGAGTTGGGTGCAAAACATCAAAGGTGGAAGTGGCCCTGAAAGGGAAGCTGAAACTTTCCCCTTCATCATCCAGATGTAGTACCGGTAATAAGGTATCAGCATTAGATGAGATTATTGCTGCCTCAACAGTTGGGAGCAAAACATCTACACTGGAGCTGCAGAGAAGCAAGCCACACTCAGTACCTTCTAAGTGTATCTCTAACACTGGCAGTAAATTAAGTAAATCCATCAGCACTATTCCGCGTTTAGTCAAGCCAGTCTTCCGGAACAGGAACTTTATTAGAAAGAAAGGGAAGCAGGATTCATCTTCTGCCTCCGGCTGTTCTAATACATGCAATGAAGTCGATAGTGACTTGAGTCCTAATACAAGTAAAACAGTTTGCCGGACTCACAACTGCACTCAAAATAATGTGGGGAAAGAATCCGCTTCTCTGTCATCCAGCGGTAATCTCAGCATTGAAGTCAGTTTGGGTAACATGGACTCTAGTACAAGTAAACCAGGTTTTAGTTTGAATAGATGTAACAGAGATGGAACTGTTGGTGCAAAAGCTAATGAGATCTCAAGGTCAAGAGAAAAGGGGGAATTCCCCCAACGCTCAAGAAATAGCATTGGTGATTACGGAAGTAGTACAAGTGTCAGTGAGGAGAGCAATCTAAGTGGGTCTAGTTGTGGCAATAGGCCCCATATGTCAAAAGATTTGAGATGGGAAGCCATCCACCATGTTCAGACGCAGCATGGAAGCTTAGGAATGAAGCACTTTAAGCTGCACAAGCAGCTTGGTTGTGGAGACATTGGGACCGTTTATCTTGCTGAGCTAATTGGTACAAAGTGCCCCTTTGCTTTAAAAATTATGGATAATGAGTTTTTGGTAAGCAGGAAGAAGATGCCAAGGGCTCAAATTGAAAAAGAAGTACTGCAAATGCTGGATCATCCTTTTCTTCCTACACTCTATTCCCATTTTACAACAGATAAACTATCCTGCCTAGTCATGGAGTATTGTCCAGGTGGAGATCTGCATGTCCTCCGGCAGAAGCAACCTGGCAAGAGTTTATCTGAACATGCAGCGAGGTAGAAAACATAAACTGGAACTTCATTTTTGGTAGTTTATGCATTGGCTTTTGAGTCCCTTATAGAATATAAACACAAAATAATGCACATGCATAATGCATACATGCACCCTGAATTCATTACTTAGCTGTTTTATGTGTATCTTGTACTCTTTTTTTATTTTTTATTCCTAATTCTTTTCTTGTTTTGATGGAGCTGTGATTTTGTTTGCACTTCAAGGCTTGAAATTATAGCCACATGAACCATATATGATGTGAGTTCTTTGAAAGTAAGAGTGTCTAAACCTTTTATCACCGGTGACGTGGGTTAGACCAGCCCATCTTTGTTTTCTTGTGGGCTAACATTGTGAGCCTGAAAAGTCCATTTTTGAAGCTCATCAAATTGAGTCCAGCAAGCCCAAGAAAAAGGGCCATGACTCCATTATTTCACCAGTTTTAGTTGTTGTTTACTTGGGAATCTTGATTACATGTTTTCTAGAAGTTTAATTTTTATTAGGTTTGACTTTATTTAGTTTCTAAGCTGGTCAAGGAGTCTTACTTGTGTTGGGATAAATTTTAGGAAAGTGAACGTCATTATTCCATCACTTTTCTTTAGTCGTTATTTTATGGGGGTCAAAACTTATCTATTTGAGTTGATTTTGGTGTCTTTTGAAAGGTTATTTAGTAAACTTTACAATACAATGAGTCCTAGATATTGAAAATCCAATGTGATTTGAGGAAGTTATGGTTAACATACTGGTAAGATATCACTTTGTATGGAATTATTCATTATAGACTTTTATTTTAATTAGGGGTTTAAGTGTGATCTATAAATACGGAGGAGATGGAACGGTGTAAAGAGAAAAAAAGGAATTTTGATAGTAAATACAGAATTGCTCTGGCATATGAATTTGGTGCAGATTCCAATTCTTACTTTTCTAAAGTTACTGATGCTTTCGAGGCATCGTGGTGCTGATTTCTAAAATTCTGATGGTGTTGATTCCTGTGAATTTATCTTTTCCTCTAGTTGCTGATTCTTAGTGCTCCATCTGTATTGATTCCGATGGGATTATCTTCTCCGTCTTTCTTCCTTTGATTTTCCTAGTTTATTTTATCTATTACTCGCTAAATTTTGTTGATCATAAACTTTAGATCAGATTTCGTCATTATTCAATTTAATAGCTTGGCTTTAATCCCTATAGTGGGTTTACCCCAATGTCTCATCCCATTCCTCTTTGTTCTCATACAAGTTGTTATTCAATTTTACATCAATCACAATTATAAAAAAATAAAAATAATAATTACATCAATCACACCCCAACAACTAACTATTAAGTACTAAACTTTATTAAATAAAATTCTTCTTTTATTTATATTAATAACTAATAATTTATTTGCTCTGTTTTACAATTCCTTCCATTAATTCATCTCTTCAACTGCCTATTTTCTGTATTACTGTGTTTATTTCTTTCTCTTGATGGTTTTTGCATCAGTTTGGTATCTGAGCCTTGGTTCAGCACGAATGGTAGCTAGGATTGGCATATTCTACAGGGGAAGACTCATATATGGCTGGAAAAATTGTATCCTAATGCGACTTGAAGAGCAGATGGATACTTTTTCTAGCTGTATGTCAAGAGAAGTGAAGGATTAACTATTGTGCATCCATCCTTGATAATGGCTTTTGACGTTTCGGGACAAAAATTTTAGAAGGAGAGGATCCAGTCTTTAATGTAGAAATCCCAGTGCAGTAAGAGGGCAATTATAAGGAGGATGATTTCTTCTTGAAGTTGGTTATCCATATATGTAGCTTCTAAAGAGGATTGCAATGGGAGTTGGTTGCACATTAATATCTTTGTTACACAAGCGAAGTGCTGGGATATTGTAAGCTTATTATAAATAGAGAAAGCAATGGGAATGTAGTTTCATAGGGTATTTGTAAAAGGCTTCATTTGCCTACGTCGAAGCATCCACAACAGTATAAGGTTGCATGGGATCATGATACCTATCTTCCTGTGTCAACAGATGTTTGGTCACCTTTGAGATTGAGTCCCATAGGGTTTTTATTTTTTGTGATGTAATTTTGATGAAGGTCACACACATGCTGTGAACGAACGTAGCAGCTTAGCTTTATAATAAGGACATGGAGCATACTGGCAAAGCTAATTCATATTCTTTCTTAAATAACGGTAGGAAGGTTACACTCAAGCTAATGAACAAAAATACCATTAGGGAGCTGATGGTGACCAAGAAGCAAGGGCTGAACTGAAAAAGGTTGCTGAGGCTGATGTACAAGGTTCCAACAAAATTGTGAAAAATAAGTAGTAGGAAGAAATTGTGAAGCTAGTTAATGAGGCAAAATTGGCTCCACCAACTTTATCTATAACTCTTAAGTCAACAAATGAATGCCATGATCAATTTAGTTTCTCAAGATCCATACTTTGAAAATTTTCCTAGCCAACAAAACTACTTGTGAGAAGAACGGTCAGCAATAGAGAATTTTTTCATTTTGGAGAACATGTTGTATGGTTAAGCCCGCAAAGTTATTCAATGGTGCTGATCCTTATCACTTAAAACTTGTGGTTGATGTTTTCTGAACCATGGGTGTATGATGCAAGGTCTGAACAGTCCATCTTTGTTCTTCCAAATGTGAAAGGATAACATATGTGGTGTGGACATCATGACCGAGATGATGATTGAGCCATGCGTACGGTTACTTTAGTTACTCTTTTATTTTCTTTATGTTATTTGTGTCCCATGTAGAAGGGGGACACAAAATTTTGAGGGTGGATTAGTCTTTAATTGTTATTTAGGGGTATTTTTGATAATAATTGTAGTAAAGGGTTATTTTGGTTGTGAGATTAGTAGAGAGAGGGGCTTAAATGTCCGATTTATATTTTTTGTACTAAACTTGGCCATAGGACTCTATTTATAGAGCTCACGACTGACCAATAACTTTATGCAATAATATTTGAAAAAAATCGCTCACGTTTGGGTTTCTTCTTCCTCTTGCTCGCTTGTAGCTGAAGAACCTTAAAATCCTAGAATGGGTCTAGGCTCCACCTAGTTTAACGCTAGTGGTGGAGGCCACTCCCTTCCATTGGGTTAAAGTTCTTTTTCTTCATTTTTTTTGTTTATTGAATTTTCTGATTGCTAAAAAATGGGTTTCATAGAAGATTGGCTACCACAAATTGAGGATTGAGATTTGATTTGTTTCAACACCTTCTAAACACTCCCAAGGTAGGAACGATCTCTCCTATGCAGGCCCTTTTGAATTAAATTAAGTTTTGGAGTAGTTTTCACTAGTTTCCCTATCCCCAGGCGTGAGATGTAGTTTCAAGCAATTTTGGGGAATCAACTAACAACCTCAACAGTTAGCAGTTTGGTTTGATTCGAAAGCTAAAACCTCTCCTAAACTGTTGGACGACCCCACCTAAAATTCTGGTGTGATCATGATATACCCAAGTTTCTCAGTATCGGGTGTGATTTTATTGAAATAGGAGAATCCACGAGATCTTCCAAATCTCCCTCATGCTACAGGTTCTTCTGAAGTTGCTTCACTAGGGTTCTAATAACACCTGGACAATTCTCATGGAGTTGATCCCAGGTACAAAGTTTCATTTTGGTTGAAGTTATCTCATTGGAAATCCACAAAGGAGTTACTAAGGTGCTCCAGGCTGTTTACACGAGATTGCTCACCAATCATCAACTTTTGGAGCTCTTTAATATTGGAGTTTTGGGAAGTCTTCATGACCCTTATATGATCCCCAGGGAGCTGGTCTCATCCCCAAAGCTTCACTCAATCTCAACTTCTATCCACTGGAAGGCATACCTAGGTGTGACTGAGAGATTTTACGAAATCTCCTAGCAATCCCGAACGGCTAGGACTTTTCAAAATTGGATAGTCCTAGGGTAGTCTAGACCCTTGGGCAACACCTTTGGGTATGACCCATCTGAGAAAATTAAAATATTAAAAAAAAAATTCTATATTTTGAGGTTGGCGACACTTGTGGGAGAAGAGAAAAAATTTCAAAAATTTGGGGAATTCCTCAAATTGGATTTCTGAGTTAGGTTATTGATTGCAAACATATCCAACATTTTCAAAGAGGTATTTAACATCGGATTCATGTATTTCTTCTCCTATTTGACTCTCTTTTCAAATTTCTAATAGTAGACATTTTTAACATATTTGACATAAGGCCTAGGACTGAGGCTTTTATTTTTTGACCTAAACAGACCTTCTTTAAATTATTGGTATTGATGATAAATGTCAATGAATTCATCTTAAGCTCTTTCAGACCATCCCTGAAGTTATTTGACTTATTTCCCTGATTTTGGCTTAATTTATGTATTTTTTGGTCTTGGTCTAATTTTTTTTTTCATAATTAAATTTTTGTATCTTACTGATAATCCAAGCATATTAATTAGGTCTTTACTGGTTTATTAATTTTGTAAACCCTAATTCCTTTGTTGCATATTGAGCCTAATTTAAGATCCATCTGAATTAACATTTGAACTTGCGAATAGAAATCTTATTTATTTATTATTTTATTAGTTTTATTCCTATCTCCTGAGCACACACTCACTAACCTACATGCGTGCTGCATCAACATGTAGATGGTTAATCAAATCTATTGCAGGGAATAAGTTGGTTGAGCGGGTTGCATTACAGGCTTAGAGGTCTGAGGGGGTGTAGTGATTGTATGTGAATCTTTCAAGTTCAAAAAAGGTGGATAAAACACTTAGAAATTTCTTTATTTCCACTCAGATTGTTGATCAAGAATGTGGGTTTGAATGGCTCTTTATTGGGGTGTATGGACCCTTAGTAGCTACAAGGTGTTAGGTATTATGGGAGAAATTATTCAATATCCATTCAAATTGGTCTGGCGCCTGGGTCTTGGGTGGTGGCTTCAATGCAACTAGATTCTCAAATGAGAAAAATTTAGGTGGCCAAATAACAAGAACAATGTGAGACTTTGGTTCATTTGTGAATATTTGCAACGTCAGGAGCAACCCTCTCCTCATTGGTAGATTCACTTGGACTAATAGTCAGGAGTCACCAATGTTATGCCATCTTTAATAGATTCCTAGTATCATCTGAATGGGAAGATAAATTCCCACGTTTTTTTCAAGAGAGTAACACTAGACTTACCTTTGATTGTTGGCCTATTGTGCTTAACATAAAGGAGATGAGTTGTGGGCCAAAACCTTTCCGCTTTGAAAACATGTGGGCATTGCATCCATCCTTCAAATCCAATGTGGAGTCATGGTGGAAAGAATGTAGGGTTGGGGGAAAAGAAGGTTTCAAGCTCTCTAAAAAACTTCAATGTGTGAAAAGAAAACTCATCAAGTGGAATAAGGAAACATTTGGGAGGTTAGAGTCAAACAACGATAAAATTTGGGAAGAGATCTCTAAACTTGATAAGCTACATATTGATGAAGGGGGTTTGAATGAGGACAATTTTGAAAAGATCACAAACGAAACATCTGGGTTCTTTGAGAAAACTTTCACTAGTGAGGGTGGGGGCATCCAAGGATTGATAATTTCTTTGAAACAAGTCTATCTGATGAAAATGCAAGACTTCTTGAAGCCAAATTCACTAAGGAAGAAATCAAAATTGTGGTTTTCAGTATAAACAAAGATAAGTCACCTGGACCTGATGGCTTCTCTACATACTTTTATTAAATATGTTTGGATTTCATCAAAGAAGATCTCTTGAAGGTATCCCAAGAATCCTATGACCAAGGTGCCCTGCACGAAGGGGCAAAATCAACATTCATTGCACTTATCCCAAAAGAAGGAAGGTTTATGTTAGATTTCTGATTTTCGCCCCATCAGTTTGGTGGGTAGCATGTACAAAATCATTACTAAAGTCCTATCTTGCAAGCTGCACTTTGTTATAAATGACATTATCTCTTCTTCGCAAAGTGCATTCATTAAGGCTTGGCAAATTACTGATGAGGTCCTTGTGGCTAACAAATATGTGGACTCATGGCATAAATTGGGACTACAACGGTTGATATGTAGGATAGACTTGTAGAAGGCTTTTGACATGGTGGATTGAAAATTTCTTGAATGGGTCTTGCTTCAAAATGGCTTCGGGAAGAGATGGAGCATGTGGATGATTTGTTGTGTGGTAAATCCGTGGTTCTTGGTATTGCTCAACAGGACTTCGAACGGATTCTTAGGTGCTTTTAGGGGCTTGAGACAAGGGGATGGATTCAGAATTCCATCAAGTGATATTGTTGTCTCTCATTATAGTTCATAGATGACACCATTCTATTCACAAAACCTGATTTTGAACATATATTGAGTTTAAAGCACACTCTTACAACTTTTGAACTCATTTTTTGAACTAAAAATTAATTGGGGAAAATCATATATAGTTGGGATTCATCTAGAAGAGGAGTTTTTATCTAACTTGGCTGGCCAGCCATTCTTTATGGAGCAGAATGTTAGGCAGCCAACAAACAACAAGTACATAAAATGAGTGTGGCTGAAATGAGGATGTTGAG
>JAOXJP010000003.1:12242769-12254376 GCA_025762735.1 Platanus orientalis | reverse complement strand
AATGGCGGAACAGGATTCGTGTAGCCGACCCCAAATAGTTGGGATAAGGCTGTTTGTTGTTGTTGTTGTTGTTGTGTATTCTCAATGTAATGCCTATTTAAGACCAATGACTGCACTAGTTAGGCGGAGTGAGACAATACAAGTTGAAGGTGCTAGAAGGACTAGAGGAAGACCAAAATTGATTTGGGTGGAGGTAGTAAGGAGGGACATGACAGTTGGTAATTTAACGGCAGATATGGCCCTAAGCAGAGCGGAATGGCGGAACAGGATTCGTGTAACCGACCCCAAATAGTTGGGATAAGGCTGTTTTTTGTTGTTGTTGTTTTGTATTCTCAATGTAATGTCTATTTAAAGGCCACATTAGATCAATGAAAATCAGTTGAAGATGAATATTTGAAAAAGAAAACACTTGTGTGTTGAAGTAGGTGTTGTATCCCATCTCTTCTCTCTTCCCCCGTGATTAAGAATCCTCTCATTTTTATTCTTCTATCTTCCTTCCTTTTTCTTTCCTTGTTTTTGATTGTCTGGTTTCTTCTTATAAACCTATAGACAACAAACTTATGGATATAATTTCACAAACTAAATCAACTTCAAATTCAATAAAATTTAGAACAATGGTGCATCTTAGGGGTATTTTGGTCATTTTACATCGCTGCCAATAATTGGTTTCCGTAGACTATCCTATATCAACTTGGAGTCTAAGTTTCGGATTTTTTGATGTCTCAAGGATTGCCCTGGGAAAGGCCTCTTGTATGCTAGAAGAGGTCATCTTCATGTAGAGACACATACAAATGCAGATTGGGCTGGTTTTATTACTAATCGATGATCTACTTCTGGTTATTGTAATTTCGTAAGAGGCAATCTAATCACTTGAATAAATAAAAAATAACCGGTTGTGGCCAAGCAAGTGCAGAGGCGGAGTTCCAGCCCATGGCATATGGAGTCTGTGAGTTGATATGGATATGGATGCTCTTGAGGCGGAGTTCCAGTCTATGGCATTTGGAGTCTGTGAGTTGATATGAATATGGATCCTCTTGACAGAGCTTGGGTTCCCAACTTTTAGATTGATGACCCTATATTCTGATAATAAGGTAGCAATCAGTATCCCTCACAATTCAGTTCCGCATGATTGAACCAAATATGTGGAGGTTGATTGTCACTTTATCAAGGATCATCTAATGTTTGGAATCATTTGTATGCCATTTGCGAAGACTGAAAATCAGCTTGCAAATGTCTTCACCAAAGGGCTACACAGTATTCAGTTCTTTCCTATTGTTGGCAAGCTGGGAATGTGGGATCTCCACTTTCTGGCTGGAGGGGAAGTTTGGGAAATTCTATCTGTGAGAAAAAAGACACTATTTGTTATAAATGGAGTGTTGGGCTGTTTGCAGTGCACCTGCTAGAAAAAGTTAAATAGAGGATGTGATGCATGTTGATAAGATGTGATACCAAAGTTAGGTGTAAATCAACCTAGGGCTGACTGTTTATCCTGCTGTTGTGGAAGAGATGACAGAACTTAGACAATCAAGTATAGTCTTTAAGCCTCAAATTTAGAAGATTAAGGGAAAGAAGAGAGAATCAAACCAGAAGAATTAAGACAGAATAGACCAGAAAAGAAGGGAAAGATTAAGAAGAAAAGTCTTGATTTAGGGTTTTTTGAAAATCTTGGCCGATTGATAAAATTACCAAAATAGCCCTGCAGATGCGTCAGAAAATTCGGAATTTTATAGGCTAATATATGAGTATAATATGGGGTTGCATGCAAAATTTCATATGATTCTGATGAATAAAGTATATGAAATGTATAAAAGAACAGTCTGCAGTTGATAATCTAAAACAGGGTATGGTTTCTTAACCAGAAACTTAGTAAAACAGAGGGGAATTAAGGAGGAGTTTGGGGAGTTAGAAGGGGGACAAGTTAGGGAAGAAAACCCTAAAAAGATAACAGCAAAAAGGCCTCTCTAGGGTAGGGCGATTTATAGAAGTGTAACCTAGAATTTTCTGAAAATCAGTCTTGATACTTCGAGTTAACTTCACAGAAATTCCAGTAGAACAGAAGATTATTCTAGAGATTATAAGAGGAATGATTAGCATAAATAATGAGAAAGAAAACCAGCAAAACAAATAGAAAGAACTTGATTTCTATCAGGGCTCAATTTGCACAGAAGCTGAGTCTAGAGTACTCAGCTGTGTGTAGGATTTGTTCTGTGGACCTTCATGAATTCTAGCAGCTTCGATTGCCAAGTCTTGATGAATTTCAGTCGAAGGAGGGGAACTATTATAGCAATAGCAGGCAAGGATAATGGAAGTAGAAGAATAAGAGGAGGAAGAGAAGAGAATAATGAAGAAGGAACAAGAAGAAGGGGGAAGAAGAACAAGAGAGAGAAGACTAGGGATTCACCCTAGGATTTCCACATGGCTCAACCATGGGAGAAGGTAACAAAACCCAAATTTCAATATTCCTTTGCTACCAGATTACAAGTCGTGTGGCCTTCTATATAGGCTCACAACACAAAATTTAGAAAGTCCTAAAACCACTAGGAAACTTACTAACCAAGACTTATTAAATAACACAATTACTAAAAACCTAGGCCTATGAAGAGCTGTTGACCAGCCCAAAATAGGGCGACCCACACATGACTTTTGATCATAAAAAGGACAATAAATCCAAGCTGATGACCAGCACTGAATTACCTATACTACCCTTGGAATTTTTGCCCTATTACAAAAATTCTTTTTGCTTGATAAACCCCTAAATACCCATGGTCTAGAGGCCACAAGTGTACCCTAGCCCCTAAATACTTGATAAAAAAACCATACTTCTGTCAATTCTTGAACCTGGCTCTCTTTTGTGGAGGAACATGCAAGAGCCTCTTTACAATGTCCGCATCAGGATGGCTATATGCCATTATGCCCTTAATTAACAAAGGGCATTCCAGAAACCTTATTTCATGAATGAAATAAATAGAAATTATTGCATGATTGACACAAACAACAAAGCCTCATCTCAACAAGAATCCGTTCCACCTTTATTTTATTTTATTTTGATAAGCAATCATGTTCTGCCCTTCCACTCTATTTGGGCCATTTCTTCTGTTAAATTACAAACACTCCTATCTTTCCTCACTACTTCAACCCAAGTCTTTTTTGTCCCACCTCTTCTCTTTTTAACACCTTCAACTTGCTCCATAGTGTTCCTCATCAATGCTGTCATTGGTCTTTGTTGCACATGTGCAAACTTTCTCAGTTGACTTTGGCTTATCTTGTCACCTATTGGCGCTACCCTTAAGTTCCCATGAATGCATTCATTTTTTATACTAGGTTTCTTTGTCTCGCTTCTCATCCATTTGAATGTCCTCGTCTCAGCTACACTTATTTTATGTAAATGTTGTTTTTTAGTAGCATTACATTTAGCTCCACAAAGTATGGCTGGTCTTATTGGCATCATATAAAATTTCTTTAATATTGTTGTAGTTTGGTCCATTATATATCTATTCATATTTAATGTCAGTGTATATGCTTCAATCACACAATATTCTAGAAGCACCTATCCGCTTCATCTGCCCTGCTTTAGCAACATTACTTATTGAATGATTGATCATCCATCAACTCTGATCTTGCCTTTCTGATGATTTCTTCTCTAGGCTAATTTCATATGATTATTTCTACAGGTTTTACGTTGCAGAAGTCCTCCTTGCCTTAGAGTATCTACACATGCTTGGGGTTGTGTACCGAGACCTGAAACCTGAAAACATTCTTGTTCGAGAGGACGGTCACATCATGCTTACAGATTTTGACTTGTCACTCAGATGTGTTGTGAGCCCGACTCTTCTTAAATCGCCATCGTCAATCATGGAGCCCACGAAAAAGCTATCAGGTCCATGCATGGAATCTAGTTGCATCAACCCTTTCTGCCTTGAACCATCCTGGGTGCAAGTTTCATGCTTCACACCTAGGCTTGTTTCTGCCACGACAAAAACAAGGAAGCTAAAGTCTGACCTGGCTACCCAGGTCAGCCCACTGCCACAGCTTGTGGTAGAACCAACCAGTGCACGATCCAACTCTTTTGTTGGGACGCACGAGTACTTGGCACCTGAGATTATTAAAGGAGAAGGTCATGGGAGTGCTGTGGATTGGTGGACTTTTGGAATCTTTCTGTATGAACTTTTGTATGGTAAGACGCCCTTCAAGGGTTTGGGTAACGAGGATACCTTAGCCAATGTGGTGTCACAGAACCTCAAGTTTCCTGAAAGTCCAATTGTTAGTTTTCAGGCAAAGGATCTGATCAGGGGGCTATTAATAAAGGAGCCAGAGAACCGGTTGGGAACATTGAAAGGGGCCACTGAAATCAAGCAGCACCCGTTCTTCCAAGGCCTGAACTGGGCACTGATAAGGTGTGCAGTCCCACCCGAGCTGCCAAAGTTCTCTGATGTCGGAGTTCCAGCCATGGCCTCCCAGAAAAATGAGGGTAAGGCTCTGGAGTTGAGGGCTACAGAAGGTTATCTAGAGTTTGAGCTGTTCTAGCGAGATTTTTACTGCGGGAAGCTGTTTTGCCAGAGATGGCTCTAAATGTAGGTTTATAATGTAAATGTAGATCTCAAATTGGCGGGAAGCTGTTTATATATGAAGATGGTAATAGCGGTCATAATCTCTCTGATCTGATGAGCATTTTAGCTTTTCTGGTGTTTCTACGGTGCTGCAAATATTGAGCGTCGCAGACGATATGATGATCTCTTTCTATGAAAACGTGAAGGAAAGCCTCATCAGCTTTTTAAATGCTAGATGGTGATGTGATGTGGTAAACACGTTGGACCTTCTTGAGCTGCCAGTCTGCCCCGCCACCACATGAGTTCCTGATTCGTCTAATTTCAAGTGATACAAAACAACGTTGATACAGACGATTCTTTCACCATGTCTTCCGACAAACCCATCATGGCGAGTGTTGGAGTTTTAAGTGTGAGAAAACTTTAAAAAGAGTTTCCTCAACCTACCTTTCAATCATGGTAGGTTTTTGGTGCCACCAGCCAGTCATGTTTCATCTAAAATACTTCCAGTTATTTGGTTGTACTTATAATATGCAACTCTCATACGTGCCTCTCCGGGAGGGGTTGGCGTTTCAAACCCCACGAGGCATCTATTTCAAATTTATTCTCAAATATTACCAGACTATTTCTGTACTCGGTGCATTTCTCAAGACTACGTAATCCAATTTTGTGGCAGGGTTAAGATCTACTTGAAGATGCTTGTGATCATTGTTGGACACCATCCTGCCAGAAAACAGTCATATTTTGTTTTGGGAGCAATTGTTCTGCTCCCAATTTTGTCTATCCTTCTGTGTCCCCACACTCAAAGGGTGGGTGTGTAGAGTTAAAACCATCAAAAAAGTGTTCAAATGAAAAATGAGGCAACATATTTAAAAATATATATATATTACGTATCAACCTGCAGGGAAAAAATAGGTGCAAATGAATTCCATGCAAATGGTGCGTGTGGACACATTAGCAACAAAAAGTGATAGACGGGCTTGCCCCCAAAAAGTGTAAATCACTTTTCAGTGCTGATGCGTCAGCCCCCTGGTGCTGCTTGCACCTGTTTGCATGAAATTCATTTGCACCTATCCCAAGCCCATCAATCTGTGGTGTGGGGACACAAGGTGACAGATAAATTTGGAAGCAGAACAGTTGCTTCCTTCTGCTTTTGTAATTCATCAGGTTCACAATTTATCAAAACAGATTTCCAGTAGTGCCAAAAGTTAGGACCCCGAAGCACCAGAGCACGAAAAACCAAAAAAGTCAACACGACACAAGAACAAGATATGGTAGTTCACTTTTTTTCCACCATGTGTCACAGTACCCTGGTGCTTCAAGATCGCGCCGCAAGCAGGAAATCCGCTTTGACAATTTATGGCGCCTACAAGGCTACAATTGCAAGTTTCGGAATTACCATATTGCTTCTCTCAAGATTAACCGACATCACAGGAATCAATTAAGCACGTCTCCTTTGTATAGTTTTTTTTTTTTTTTTCGTTTCTGGAAAGCTACATTGCCCAACTAGATAGAAATTTGTTGCTATTTTGGCATTGGCAAGTTTGAATCACGTCTTGTCGGTTAGGAGTGATATCACACCAGTATACTTCCAGCAAGCAACACAATGCTTGGCGGAAGGTATTTTGGTAAATATGCAGGGTACTTATCCAACATGTTTTTATTAAGACACCCTCCTTTACCCCTGTGCATTTACCAATAGACCCTTGGTCGGGCACCTTGTCATGTACTTGCGTGATATGTCTCCAGTCCGACTGCAGATGATTCGAACTGAGGATTTTGTATGACAACTGGATTCAATTATATTTTGTATATTGTTAGAAATCCCATACTTAAGAATTACCTGGATTTGCTGTTAGGATGTCAATTGCGCTATAATGTAGTAAGCCAGCACCCTTCACATCTAAAAGAAATTCTTGCAGATCTGATTGTTTGCACTAAAATCTGAAGGACAGATAAATTTCTTACCAGAAGAAGATGAATTTCTCTTCTACAATAAGTCATTCATTCGAAGATATCCATCAGGCATTTTCATAGCTGTTACTGCCCATACCTTAACAGTCATTCATCGTAAAAAAAACAGATCTCTTGTTGAGTACTAGTACTAAGCCCTTAAACATTATATATGACCTTTATTATGATACAGAATTGAAATGAGCACCCAGGCAAGATACAACGATTGCTAGGGTAGGGTTTCATTTCGAATTTACCCACCAAAAATAAATAAAAAGAAAAAAAATTACCAAAGTAAACCTTAGACAAAAACTAAATGAACTACAAATAGCCAATGGGGGCCCCACAGACTACCAAGCAAAGACGCCATCAACTGCTTTCCTTCCACGTCCTGTTTTTTGTCCCACCATTCTGCACTCCATGATATAAAACTCATACTATATAACTCTGTTTTGTTTTTCGACCACGTTTTCTTCTTGGGTTAGCAACAAGCATGCAAGAGAAAGCATTGACAAGCTCTTCATCCTCTTCGTTTATGAGAATCTTTGCTGCACCTGGGTTGGCAAGGAAGAGCTTCGCCGCAAGGTATCCTGCAATTGACCATGTCTGGAAAAGGCGAGCCTGTTTCCCAATGAACCTTGCGCTTTTGGTGTCATAATATTCAGGCCATCTATCCCTTGATATCCGATTCTCTGCAGCCTCAACAGCTTTTGCAGCTACCTCTGATCTATTCATCTTTATGCACGCCACTGTGAGCTGCAAGCAGACCCTTTATGAAAGATCTATCTACAAACACTAGGCATGATTACAAGAAAAATGCAATAAGGAAATGGGAATCTAAGGGTCCCCATACATGGACCCAAAAGGACACTGCCACCGCGATATGTGGTGCCTCTGCAGAGACAGTGGGCCAATATTCCAAAGGTCCCACCTTAGACGTCTCTTACACCAAAAACTAACCCAAATGCATGCCCCTTATCACTTGATGGAAATTTATTGAGAAGGTCAGAAAAAATATAGGAAAGGCTCATCAAAAACATCACTGGATGGTTAATAGTCATTCAATCAGTTTTTTACTAGTGGAAATGCAAGAGATGGTCAGAAAAGATACAGAAAATGCTCCACAAAAACATCTCACTGACTGGATGGTTAGAGTCATTCAATCAGATTTTTCCCAAAAAAAAAAAAAAAAAATTTTTTGAATAGTGGAAATGCAAGTTCCACCCCAGCACATGTGCATGGTATGGTAATATGACTGGAGGATCTACCTGACACGGACTTCATTTATCCACAATGAGGGAAATATATAGCTTCGTACCAAAATACTACAATCAGTCCAAGTAACTCATTAAGATGTTTAGCATACTAATTTTGGCTCTGAAGCCACAAAGTACTCGTCAGCAGTCTAGCATCTTATATGGTAACATTATAGTGTCAATCTTAATTGAAATTCAGATTTTCATTTCAAGTTAAAATCCATTTGCAACTCAAAAGATGTCACAGAAAATACATCTGATTAACATGATCTCTAAAGATCTTTAAAGATCCATTTCAAATTTAAATCCATCTGATTAAAATGATCTGTAAAGATCATAACACCTTGTCATTCTCTCTAGTCTCCAAATTTGTGTTTCACAACAATGGTAAGCAGATGATTTTGATGAATACAGCAAAGACAGATGAGATAACACTGTTGGCATGATTTTCCAATGCTTCTAGATTTCTTAGGGTAGGTAGGTACATCAACTAAAGTTCGCATTACAAAACAGCTAACTAACCTGCCACAGCAAAGTTGGCCAAGAACCTCCATTGTGGTAGGACCAAGGCCTGCATTAGAAACAACATGGGTATAAGACCATGCCAAACCCAAAGATAAGTTATTACCTCAAAAAAAAAAAAAAAAATTGAAGAAATGTTACGAATATTATAACTATCAAGCAGAGGTTTTACGTGTTCTTGGGATCACTGCCCGTGATAATCCGCCATTCCTGACCTTCGAGAGCTGGATAACATATCTTGAATGGCATATCTGCAACCAAATCTGCCCATTTGGCTTCAATGAGATCCAATATGGCATGTGATTGATTCATTGTTGCAAGACTGCTAACAATAGACCACAAATTTCCTAGAGAGAAAAAACGGAAATCCATGTGAGCTGGCTGTAGATTTCCAATTAAATAGCCCCCTTTACTGGGCATCCATTCCACCAGCCAAGGAGGAATCTGATCTGGGTATATGTTGAACTTGTTGACAGCATCGTATGAGTACTCTTCGGTTTTGTAGCGGTAGATTTCATTGAGTTTTCTCATATCAACCCAATAGTACTCCCTGATATGGAACGATAATGCCACCAGACGATTGTTTAGCGCTCGTATAAGGTCAGCTGACCCATCCTCTGGAGCAAGCATCTCACGTGCACAAAGTAGGGCTGAATAAAATAGTGCCTGCAAGAAGATACAACATTATCTACAAGATTACACTAGTTCTCTCATGCACAACAAGGATAATCCAATTTATTAATACCTTAAAACATAAATCCGTCTCCTTTCAAGTCTTGCCACTCATCAATCTCAACACCATCATCTGAGCTACATCCCTATCTCAGCTACACTTATTCTATGTATTTGTTGTTTCTAGGCTGTTCAACATTCTGCTGCATAAAGCATTGGCTGGTTGTATAGTGACAAGGACATCGGGTCCAGGTGCGAATTCCAGGTCTACCAGAGGAGGTGCAGGAGAGATGCGCCCATATTGTGGTTCCATTAGTATTGTATTTTGTTATTTTAGTTTATTTATGTCTCTTGTTGGAGGGGGACACATGTTTGTGAGGATACTTTAATCTTTAGTGAGTTGTTTGAGGTATTTTCGCTATTATTTGTAGTTGGGGGTTATTTTTGTCATGAGAGTAGTAGTCATGGGGGTATTTTAGTCTGCTTTCTATTTTATGTAATCAGTCCTAGCCGTGGGACTCTATATATAGAGCCCACGACCAGGCCTTTCATTTATGCAATAATAATTGATTTTTGAACATAATAACCATGGCTCTTCTTCTTCCTTGTGCTCGTAGGACGGAGACCCAAAACCTTGGAATGGGACTAGGCGCCCACCTAGTTTAACGCTGGTGGTGGAGGCCACTCCCTCCCCTTGGGTTAAAGGTACTCATCTTCTTTTTCTTCATATTTTTTCTATTTTTTTAAGTTTACTTTTGTTTTTTTGCTGAAAACTATGTGAACCTTGAAAGAATCATCACCAACTACTGGACTCAAGGTTTTTTGTTGATCAAACACTTTCAAGAGATCCTCTAGGGGCAGGCGACACCTTAGCATGGCTCTCACGTGAGCTTGATTATGTGAGGGAGTTACATACCTTGCAATAACTCCCAGGTGTGAAGACTAGTTCTAGCACTCTTTGAAAAATCTACACTAGCCTTCTATTTAGGTGTTTTCCTTCAAAATAACACTTCCCATAGCCTCTACATTGTTGGACGATCCTAATAGAAGCAGAAAACAAAGGTTTACTTCATATACAAAGCATTCCTAATTGACTATTTTCTTTCTAGGCGTGAACAAAGCAAAAAGAGTGATTTCACAAGAATGACCAATACTCCTATCTGACTAAAGCTTTGGTCGAACCAGTTTTCCAAGTTGTAGTAGACCCCTGGACGATCCAATAGTGTGGGCCCCACTCCCACAAATCTTTAAAAAAAAAAACCAAGGCTGGGTTATATGGGCTAGCGGCAACATTGTCTCAGGGAACTATTTTTTTGACTTCTTCGAAACTTCAATTCCAGGCAACTACGATTTCGGAAATTGATTACAATCATCCCTAAAGGCATCAAGGAATTGTTCTACATCCAAATCGAGTATTAGTTTTATCTCTTTTGGTTCTCTTTTCGAATCTCTAAATATAATGACTTTTGGCATGTTGTGGCATATGGTCTAGAACTGAGTTTTCAACTTCCTAACCTATCAGATTACTCATAAAAAAAATTTCAGGCCTAAAACATATTCTAAACTTAATTTAAACCCGTTCTAACTATCCCTGAAGTTATTTAGGTTGTTTACCTTGCTTTTAGCTTAATTTAGGTTCTTTTGAGAAAATTTTCAGTTATAATATTTTTTGGGCATAGCCCTAATTTTTTCATTCCCTAATTTGGTTTAATGTTCAAACATATTATTTAGGTCTTTATTTGTCTATTATTTTGTAAGCCCTAATTCCTTTTATGAATTATAAATTTAACTTAAGGAACCACTTGATTTAGCAATTAAATTGTATAAGTAGGAATCTTGTTTATTTCTTTTATTGTTTTAGCAATTTTATTCATATTTCCTGTGCACACACCCACAACCCTACATGCATGCTGCATCATATAGCAAACTTAAAAAAAATTCCCTTCAATTTTAAAAGTTCTCTAAAAGCCAATGCAGATTTCCTCTTGCAAAAAAGTATCTGGCGATCCTCTTACGCCAGGTGTTGTACAACACATGGTGAGAAAAGTGAAAAAACACCCAACACCGGGCGCAAAGAGTTGAGTTTTTCATTTATTTTTTTTGGCCATGTGTCGCACAGCACCTGGTGCAAGATGGTCACCAGGCATTTTTCACAAGAGGAAACACACTTTGTCTAAAGGCACCTATTCACTTCACCCACCCCACTCTAATTCTATAAGCAACATCCACTTACATGTACGTAAACATCATAAATTGGAATGATAAACCAAGAAATCAACTCTTCAATCATGACACCACATGGAGATTCGAGTGCACTCATAGTACCGCAACTGCTTATTTTTTAAGTGCCCATTTTTTAAAGGTGGGGGAAAAAAGTTCTATTAACCCTCCAAAATAACCTATAGTCGTCCCTCACTAACATTCAATAAAGTTTCATAGATAAATTACCTTATTAATAATCTAAAATTATTTATTTATTTTGTACTAAACTAAATATCTATTATACAATAGAGATAATTTATCATTTACCAATTATACACATTGGGATGATTATTTCGATAACAAAAATACCAAGATAACCAGCTTTGCATGCAGTGGAATGAATACACCCTAAATTGATGAAGAAATTGAAGCAATTTTCAAGGAATACAACTATATAT
>JAOXJP010000003.1:12210551-12226431 GCA_025762735.1 Platanus orientalis | reverse complement strand
ACTTGACAATAAACTAACTCTCCCAAACCCTTAAGGTATTAGGATATACACAAATTAATATACTTCAACACCCCCCCCCCAACAAGTAACATTGTTCTCTCCTGGGAACACGTTTGGGGAGCTAGGCACGAGTCCACACAACACGTACACACACATAAAACACTACATCCGGAAAAAATACTTCCACTAGGATTCGAACTCATGACCAAACCTGCTCTGATACCAACTTTACAGTATACTAACCATCTCTCCCAAACCCTTAAGGTATTAGGAGATACACAAATGAATATACTTAGGCCACAAACACCAACCAATCAAAAGAAAATAATGAAAAACAAAGACATGCTAATATACTTCATACCATTGGGAAGTTCTGTATCTAAAAGAACCCCAGTTTCAACAGTCCAGCAACGAGCAACATTCTCTTTAGTGTATCCTCCACCTCCAGTAACCTTCAATGAGACAGCTTTCTTATGTATGCCCAACAGACGACATTTTTGAATAGCACGTAGAGATATTACAGGTGTAAACTTACCAATAAGGGCAAATTGAATTTCTTCACGAATCTCACACACTCAGAATGCCCTGTTAGCACAGAATAATGGCACCTTTAATTTGCATCACAATGAGGATCAAAACATAATCAACTAGTTCAATATAAATTAGGCATCCAAACATAAGCAAAATAAATCCTATGCACAAATCAATAGTAAAAAAAGATCCGATTACAGGGAGACTAGCACCATCAATGGAGAGGTTGAAGCAGCCCAAGCGGTCCCCGGCAAGTGAATCTGCCCCACATTGGAGAACTATAACACCTGGTAGATATGTTTCAACAACCTTGGCAATAATCTACATAATTGAAGCACTGTAAGGAAAACTCTGCCATTACCCCCATCAAACACTAAATCAAAAGTATGTAAAAACATAAGAGTCAAGTACTTTGAATCACAACTTACAGTCTTGAAAAGTCGAGTAAAGCTGGCATCATCTATTCCATCCTTCAGCGGTACATTTATGGCATAGTACTTTCCTTCTCTCTCTCCTATTTCCTTCAAAAGAAAATCTCAATGAATGTCACTTACCGTTACAAATACTATAAGTTCAATTTGAAGACCAAAAAAAAGATGATAATTGCAATGCAAACATGAAAAGAATATATATTTCCAAACAAAGAGGGCTACGGTTTTCCCTGATAGAAAGGATGACCCTGTCTCTAATTTCAATCAAAGAAAAAGTACACAAAAATGAAAAACTTTAATTTGTGTCTAGTAGGGACAATGTAAATTTTAAATGCTCCATTTTGTTAAATAATTCAATTGATTTGGTATGTGACGGAGGTGTGCGCTAGGATTTGGCAAGAATGAAGAAGAGAGTTTGAAGCAAAAACGTATTGGAAGAATACACTACACTAGCATTTACTTTATTAGAGTATGTATATGGATATACACTGTATGATATAATAGAATACTTATACCATACCAATACTAAATGTACATGCAGGAAATATTACAATAATGCCATGATCACACATACATGTGAATTCCTACACTCCCCCTCAAGCTGGAGAACAGAGATCCTCACATTTCCAGCTTGCCAACAATAGAAGAAAACTGTGCGTTATATAGCCTTTTGGTGGAGACGTCTACAAACTAATCTTCAGTCTTCACAAATGCATATGCAAATGATTCCTGATTTCAGATGATCCTAATAAAGTGACCGGTGAACATGGTGGCCGGTGATATTGGTGGTCGGTGAACATGATGGCAGGTGAAGGTAGGATGAAGCGAACGATTAGTATTGAAAGGAAGACGTTCGACTTTGAGTTTACTTTAGCTGGGAATGCGAGTCTTAAAAATCACTAAGAGGAGGAAGAAATCTTTTGTAGCTTCCATTCGTTTTAGATCATCTTTGGTACCTTGTTTTTGCTGTCATTGATCAAGCATGTCAAGAAGCTAACCCATCACAATTGTCTCGGTCCAAAGACGATGGCAATAAAATTGTTCTGGTGAAAGGGGGATCAAATGTGCAAGGTAAATTCCTTAAAATTTCTGAAATACTTTGAAATGGTAAGGAATATCAGGTGTTCATCCCAGGAGACATTGATTGTGCTGGCAGGGTGAACGTGGCTTACATCCTTCGAAGATCCTTTGTAGGTGATGTACCGGAGAAACCTCATATACCAATCACAGACCATGTCTCTTTCCCTCCTATGAATGGGTGTCCAGTGGATCCCTAATTGAATGAAACCTAGATGTTGATTGATGTCATACACTGTGAGCATGACTGGGCTATTAAAGTATACAGATCAGAGGTGGATTCTGAAGAGGAGGTTCGGAGCAGACCAGTGAGTTGCTGCCGGTCGAACCTGGACAGTCTCTCGGAAGAGATATTGGAATATATTTACGAGGAGTTGAATCTGGCAGAGGAAGTTGTGTGGATTGCAATTGGATCATCCCAGGCGATTTTTGTGTGAGGTTCTATAAATGAAACAGCATCCATTCGGGATAACAAGTTTAGGATCCCTGGGAAAGGTTCACTCATGTTCGAGTGTTGGAACCCAAAGTATGAAAAACTTGTGAAAAAGTGTTGGATTCGATTATGGGGGCTTCCTTTAAGTCTTTGGACATCGGAAATGTTTAAAGCAATTGGGAAAATTTGTGGTGGGTTGCCGGCAATGGATGAACAGACCCTTAACTATGACGAGTTGTGTTGGGTGCGGGTGCGCCTTGAAGTTGCCACCAGCAATTTACACACAATCCTGTGCTTCTTGTCGGTGATTGACAATGGAAAAATCTTCCCAGTGGTGATATCTATTGAAAATGAAACTTTAATGGACGATGAGGCCTGGTGGGAGAGGGATTCTGGCCAATTGCAGGCTTCTTGTTCGCCAGTGGGTTAGGAGAAGCAACGACGGTCGATGGCGTTTCCAACGTTGGAGTTGAACACAATTCCCATCTTAAACAAAATTTTAAATTTAAAAAATAAAAAAAAAAAAAAGCTGCAATTTGTTCCTATTACGTCGCAGGGACAAATCGTGGGGAAGGCGTGTTCGAGGGGAGTTTTGATTCCAGAAGATTTGGGATATCGGGTAGCAGGAAGGGGAAGGAGAAGGAGGATACTATTTTTACAAAGGGCATTTACGTGGAGGATCCTCATGACGCGATGGCCAAATGTCTCTCGGGTGTGCCAGATGGGAATGCTTTTACTCAAATCCTACATCGGACCTTTGAGTCAAAGAGTCAAGATGCTTATCGAAAGGAGTTTATGTCGGGGCATGTAGGTCTTTTAAAGACGGTCAATGCAGAGCTTAAAAATAATTTGGCGTTTTCAAGTTTACCCCCGCATAGTAGGGCTAAAAATGGAGCGTAGTTGGGGTTTTGTTTTGGCACCCCAGGTCAGAAACTAATTCTGTGGTCCAACCATATGTGCTTATTCAGGAACCCTTGGTCCAAAAACAAGGTCTAGTCTCAGCTCAAAGGGGGGAACTCGATCTGGTTGATCCGGGACCATCGGTCCAGATTCATAAAGATTATTGGGGTCAGGATCTTCGACCTGGAGAGCTTTTATGTGCCGGTAGGGATCCTCCGCCTAGATGTTTCCTAGATGGAGCAAATGAGGCACGGCAGCACCTAAAGGCGAAGATTATTCCAATGGCATGCCTCCTTGATGATAACATCGTTGAGCAAAGTAGTGATTTGGGGGACCATGGTAACCCTTATAAGTGGAATCTGAGGGAAGAAATGGTTTCCGGTAGTAAAGAAAGAAGGGTTGTTGGGGACACCATGCTGTATGGAAATCCTCTTCTAGCTACAGTTAGGGGTGGCAATTCATGTTGGCAAGTCGGGTTCCTATCATGTCGAAATAAGGGTATAGGAGTATATTGCTCAACCTTATCCTAACCCATTTATTAATCAAGTCAAAGTGGGTTGACCCATTTTAACCCGAAACACGTTTATAGTCAACCCTAACCGGCTTATTTCGTGTTGGGTTCATGTCAGGTTTGCAGACTATGTGGTAATTCATGTTGCCGAGTCATATTCAAGCCGTGTCAAGTTATGGGTATACGACTATATGGCTTAACCCGAACCCAACCCATTTATTGATCATGTCAAAGCGGGTCAACCCGTTTTGACCCAAAACATGTTTACAGTCAATCCTAACCTAGTTATTTCGTGTTGAGTTTAGGGGTCGTGTCAAATATTGCCACCCCTAGCAACGATCAAGAAATTCTCTTCGCCAAGCTTAATTCAGAAAAGAGACGACTAGATTGGTCAATGGAAGGGCTGCGATTTGGATCAATGGTTTGAATCGGAGGGTTCGTGTTGCTCTTGGGTGGCGGAGTCTGTTGATCAGGGTGACCGACATCTATCTTGTGTTGGGCCTTATAATAAGTTGGATGAGGAGTCGAGTTCACAGGCTCAAGCCGAGAAAGAAGCTGTTGATTTTGAGGCTTCGGAGGATCGCATGATGGGTTCAGTTGCTGGGGAGCAGCTTGAAAGAGATTTAGGGTTGGTTCAACCAAGATTGGAGGCCATGGTTTTAAATGAATCTATTATTTCGAATCATAAGCATCAACAGGGTCATTTGGTATTTCATAGTCTGGCTGGTATGGATTGTCTCCCATCATCACAAAGATTTCTACTTGGGGTGGCGATCTCTAGTGCTGATGGAACAATTGCAGGGAATTCAGATCGGAGGTTGGAAAGCGTCTCTCTGCCTATCAAGCCTAAATGCATGAGAAGAATAGTTGATCTTGCTTTTCCTCTGTTCTAGATGGAACCAAGAGCTAACTATGATTTATTATCTAAGAATCATTCTTCATCTCTATTAGATACTTTGGATTTATGCAGGTCCAAATCTTCGGCCATGCATGAAAAGGAATTGAATTTTATCCTGGAAATTATTCTTAATGGAAATCCCATTTAGATACCGATATAAGGAATTTTAAACATATAGTGATAGTGAATCAAAAGACGGGGGAGGGTGATGATGTATTAATCGTGGTTCCTATAGCAATGATGGAGAGGACTGATATGGAGGGGGTGTTAGTTTCTAAAGCAGTTAGAGGTTGAAGAGGCTTTTGCTACTCCGACACATGAGAGGATAGATTAGGCTCAATTTCTAATTGAAGGGGTTTTGGAGCGTGATGAAGGGATAATTTCAAAATGGGTACTCCACAAATTAGAGGATGTTGATCCCTTCTTAGGTTTTTATCTTATGAAGGATTCAAAGCCGAAACAATTGAATTATTTAAAGCCATTGAACTTCAAAAAATGCGGTATGAGAAAAAGGATGGAGCCAATTCAGCCGGGGGTAACGGTTGTTTAAAGAATTTAAAAAATTGGAGAATAACGTCAACTATGACAAAAAAAAAGGGAGGATCAGATGAGGGGAGTGTGAGGAGGGGAAAAGGGATAATGTTTAACTTAATGGATCCTAAACTCCTTTCATGGAATGTTAGAGAGCTTGGTAAAAGGGATAAAAGAATAACCATATGCAAAGGTTTAGGTGGTGTGAATCCGGATATCTTGGTGTTACAGAAAACTAAAATTGAACATATGTCAGAGTTCATGGTGAAAGAGGTGCGGGGTAAAGCTTTAAATCACTGGGTGGCTCTTCCATTTCGGAGGAATCCTTATGATTTGGAATGAGGATAAGATTGAGATGTTGGAATTTGATGTGGGGGCTTTTTCAATGTTAATTAGATGGTGGATGGTGGATGGAGAGGAGTGGGTGTTCTCTGGGGTTTATGGTACGGTTTTATTAGGGAAATTGATGATTTTCTAAGGGAATTGGATGACATTAAAGCTCGTTGGGATTTACCGTGGTGTATTGGAGGAGATTTCAATTTGGTGCGCTTTTCCCATGAACGGAAAGGGGATAATTCGAGGGATAATCGTATGTATAAATATAGGGATTTCATTGATAGATGGAAGTTGATTGATTGTCCTTTAAAGGGGGAGAAGTTTACCTAGTCAAATTTCAGGGATAATCCCTCACATAGTCATTTAGACAGTTTTTTATTTTGTAATGAGTGGGATGATCTTTTCCCTAAGAGATCTCAGAGCACTCTCCCAAGATCAATATTGGACCATACCCCGATATTACTTGAAATGTGGGGAAATAAGAAGGGCCCATATCCGTTTAAATTCGAGAAATCATGGTTCTTGGAGCCTGACTTCAAGGACTTAGTGGAGGAGGTATGGAATCAGACCTATTTTCCTAGCAATACTAGTCGGATTTTTGCTCTTAAGCTAAAAAAATTTAAAACTCAGGTTAAAAGCTTAGAGTAAAATATTGGTTGGGTATTTTAAAGAAGAGGAAGAGATGTATTAAGAAAATTTGCAGACTAGATGTATCAGAAAAGGCTCAAAATCTATCAAGGGAGGAAAGAATTAATAAAAAGACTCTTCGCAAAGAATTCCAAACTCTTGCTGTTAAAGAGGAAATATTCTGGCATAGAGATCTAGGATTAAATAATTAAAGGAGGGGACTGCAACTCTAAATTCTTTCACAAAGTAGCCTCTCAGCACAGGGATAACAATGATATCCAGAGGATTTAGTTAAATGAAGAATGGGTCCAAAATCAAGATGTGATTAGAAAGGAGGTGGATGAGTATTATATAAATCTTTTTACGGAAATCCAATCTATCACTGGAATGGAATTGAGAGACTTTCGAGCCATTAGCCTATTAAATAATGTCTACAAGATAATCTTTAAGCTATTAGCAGGGCGCTTGAAGATGGTAATGAAAGGTATTATTTCCCCTCTACAAGGTGCGTTCATTGAAGGTAGACAAAGTTTAGATGGTGTTCTAATTGCAAATGAATGTATTGAATATAGGGGGTTTCTGGGAGAAGTGGGGTGATTTGTAAACTAGACTTGAAAAAGGCATATGATCATGTAAATTTGAGGTTTCTTGATTACATTATGGGTAGAATGGGATTTGGATCTAAATGGAGAAGTTGAATCTCATTTTGTTTACATTCATCCTCTTTTTCAATATTAAGTAATGGAAGCCCAGCAGGATTTTTTTGTGGATCGAGGGGGCTTAGACAGGGGGATCTTCTTTCTCCATTTCTCTTTAAAATGGTATCTGAGGTAATGAGTTGAATGATTAAAAGGGCTGTAATGAGCTATATTTTGAGTTTTAGTCTGGGAAGGGGAGTGGGGGTGACAATATTTCTCATCTTTAGTTTACAAATGATACGATGATATTTTGTGATGCTGATATGAGACAAATGGGATACCTAAGATGCATTCTTAGATGTTTTAAGGCAGTTTTTGGTTTAAAAATCAATTTAGCAAAGAGCGAGATGTTCCAGGTTGGAGTGGAAAGTGATATTGAGAGTCTGACGTGGATTCTGGGATGTAAAATTGGTAACTTTCCTTCATCTTATTTAGACCTTCCTCTGGGTGCAAGTTATAAATCAAAGATGATATGGATCGTATGAGTGAAAGAAGTACGTCCAGAATCCACTCCTGTGAAAAGGTGGTAGATTGACTTTGGTGAAGGTAACATTTGTTGTCATGCCCAATTACTTTACATCTTTATTTACGGTCCCGACCTCAGTAGCAAATAGGATGAAGACGTTGTTCAAGAGATTTATTTGGGATGATAATCTGGATTATCATAGATATCATTTGGTGGATTGAAACACTTATTGTAGGCCTTTTACTAGTGGGGGACTAGATATTAGGAAGATCCAGACGCATAATAAGGTTCTTTTGGATAATTGGTTGTGGAGATTTGGAATAGAAAGAGAGAGTTTATGGAGTAGAGCAATGGTGGCGAGATTTGGGGGAAAATCATATTGGGAATCCAGAATAGCTAGAGGTAAGCATGGGGGTGGAATATGGAAATCTATCATGGCTGGGAAGGACTTTTGGAAGATCATTAGGTTTAAATTAAGGTCAGGGGAGGATATCAATTTCTAGAAGGACTTATGGGTGGGAGAGGTTCCTCTGAAGGATACCTTCCCAATTATCTATCGTCTTGCCTTGGAGCCTCAGGCTTTGGTTGCAAATTGTTTTGATTTCAGCAGAAGTTGTTGGGACCCTAGATTGAGTAGAGATCCAAATGATTGAAAGGTTGGTGATATAATTAAAATATTAGAGTCATTAGGGAATCTCAACCCTAGATCGGATAGTCAGGATGGGTGAATTTGGAACCTGAATCAAAAGGGACATTTTTCCTCTAAATCATACTATCTAGAAATTATCTAATTGTCCATTATTGATGATTCCACATAGAAGTATTTGGAATTCAGATATTCCTTCAATAGTATCCTTCTTCATATAGAATAGTTTCTTGGATAAAATTCTAATGTTAAATCATCTTCAGAGTAGAGGATGGAACTTGATTAATAGATGTATATTATGCATGGAAGAGGCAGGATCAGTTAGTCATCTCTTCATTCATTGTTCTATGGTTAAAATGGCGTGGGATTCATAAAAAAAAAATGGTGTGGGACTTTTTCCTTCCTCATATCCAAATTCCCTAAGTTTTTCCAAGGCTCTTTAGTAAGCTCATGGGTTAGGAGGTTTGTGGTCATGGGAGTCTTTCTATATCCATCTGGCATGCCTTACCGGGGGCGATTTGTTGAGGATTGTGGAAGGAAAGAAATAGTATGATTTTTTAGAAGAAGTTCTGAAGAATTAATGAGGTGGTGATCTCTATTTATAAGTCTCTTTTTGAGTGAGCTTCAATTTAGGCATCTTTTGAAGATGGGGAGTGGGATTCTATATGGAGGGAGGAATTGTAATTTCGTTATTGTGCTTTTTGTTTCTATTTTGATATCACCTTCGCAGTGATTCTCACTTTTTGTACTCTTTATATTGTGCTTATTTCAATAAATTATTTCTTTACCTTTCAAAAAAAAAAGTCACACTGTACCTCCACGTGTTTGGTTTGATCATGTTGGAGCATATTGCGAGTGTCTTATTATCACAATATAGGCTCATCGATCCTAAAACTGAGAACCTAAGCTCAGTCAAGCATTTGTATCCAAATCAACTCGTAGACTCCATATGTCATAGATCGGAACTCCACCTCTGCACTTGATTGGCCACAATTGTTTACTCCTCTGTGTGACTAAGTTGCCTCCAACAAATGTGTAATAATCAAATGTAAAGAGATAATCCATAATAAAACAAAGCTCAATATGCATATGTGTATGCCTCCACGCATAGATGATCTCTTCGTGCTTACAAGAGGCCTTTCCTTGGGCAGCCCTTGAGAATATCTAAGGATCCTGTATACAACCTATAAATGAGATCTCGTGCGAGCATACATGGATTGGTTGACAAATGACAGCATAGGCAATATCCAATCTAGTGAGGGATAAGTATCTTAGACGACCCACCAATCTCTGATCTCCCTACATCAAGAAAAAAGTCGCTCTCATCTTCCTTTAGTCAATAATTGGGATCAATAGGTGTTGTATAAAGTTTACACCCTATCAAGCCAATCTCCTATGGAAGGTCAAAAATATATCTCCACTGTAAAATAAAGATCCCTATTTTGGAACTTGCTATCTCAATTCCAAGAAAGTATTTCAATTGTGCCAAATCCTTGATCTCAAACTCTTTGGTCAATCACTCCTTAAGTCATCTCATTTTAGTCTCATCATTCCCCATCACACAATATTCTCAACGTAGACAATTAATGCAGTCACGCTATCACCTCAACATTTCACAAACACTATGTGATCACCAAGAATTGTCTATGGTTGCTTTTCACCATAGCCCTTTTTAAAGGCTCAAACCATGCCTTTAAAGATTGTTTAGGACCATATAAAAGCATTTATAATCTGCACACCTTCTGTTTCCTTGTTGAATTCAACATCCAGGTGGGGGATTCATATACACCTCTTCAAGGTCCTCATGCAAAAATGCATTCTTTTTTTTATGAATAACAAAATTTTATCAGAAAAAGAAGCAGAAAAATCAAATATTACACATCACTTGAAAGATAAGGAAAAGGAATCAAACAAGAAGGCCCCATGCAAAAATGCATTCTTCACATCAAACTGCCTCAAAGACCAACCTTAATTGGGAAAAAAAATGATGTAAGAATTCATGTAGAGTTCATCATGGTAACTAGGGCAAAGGTATCTTGATAATCAATGTCATATGTCTGTCTGTACCCCTTTGCCACAAATCTTGCATTATGTCTTTCTACTAAACCATTGGACCAATGCTTCACAGTAAACACCCACCTGCACCAGATTGGTTCCATGCCCTAGAGAGATCTACCATCTCCCAGGTGTGATTCTTTTCAAGTGCCCCAATCGCTTCTTCGATGGCAACCTTCCATACATGTTGAGAGAGTGCCACTAATACATTGGGAGCCACAAAAACAGAAAACAAGTCAAAGGCAAAGGAACGAAAGGAAGGAGATAATGCATTATATAACACAAAATTAAACAAAGGATGCTTGTACATGAACGAACACCATTTTTTAGAGTAATGAAAATTGAAGAATCGTCAAGAACGTCTCAATAATGAAAATGAGAAAAAAGATATGCTTTGTTCAAGAGGATCCGAAGAAGCTTCTTGGCAGTGAACATGAAAAGCAATCTTGTCTTTGGTTTTCTGTAGTTTTCTTAAATGCACCTTCAAATCTTTTCTACCTATCTTAATCCCCATGATTATCAACACCATTTGTGTTTCAATTACCACCATCAAATGAATATAAAGAATAGGTGAAGGAATAGGCAATGGTAATGGAGGAGAAGAAATCTCTTCATTATAACTCTCCCCTTGAAGAGATGACCGTTGTGAAGAAAAGAATGAAAATGATTCAAAAAATATCACATCCATGAATACAAACCATCTACAAATAGAAGGATGATAAGACCTATATCTTTACTGACTCATGACATAACTAAGGAAAACAAATTTAAGAGCTTTAGGATCCATTTTTGTGCATTCAAACTTAGGCATATGGGCAAAACAAATACATTCAAAACTAAGAGGGTGAAGAGATTAACTCAATGGGATATTTAAAAGAAAGCACACAAGAAGACATCAGGTCCATCAAGTAGACAACTTGAAGAGTGTTAGACCAAAAAACCTTTGGCACATGCATGGTAAACAATAAAGCCCTAGTAATCTCAAGGAGATGGCAGTTTTTTTGCAGCCACCCCATTATGTTTGGGTGTTCTTGAATGGTCAGTCCAGTGAACAATACTAGACTAGTCAAAATAAAAAAAGAAAAGCTACCCCGACATAAGCTCAGCCCATTGTCGAACCAAAGAATTCAAAGTTTAGCATCAAATAGAGTCACTATCATTTTGTGAAAGGATTGTAAAGTTAAAAGGCACATCACTTTTACACTTCAGCAGATACACTCATGTATCAAGAGAGAAATAATCCACAAAAATAACAAAGTACCGATAACCAAACAGAGAGATATTAGGGACTGGATCCCATACATTCAAATGCATAATTGCAAAAGGAACCAAACGATGATTGGACTTGAAGGATAAACAAACCAACAATGTTTGGCTAATTCAAAAGGTTCACAATGGAAACTTAGAGAGGTACAAAACTAAGAAAATAACGGTGTAACAATGATTCAAAAAATGGGTGGCCAAGGCTGTTATGCCACTGTAACAAATCATTAGAACCTAATTTGCAGGCATTTACTGGCATTACTGGAAGTTACCAAACTAGGGCCGCAACTAGCGATCTAGTATCCAACAGATAGGAACTATCTTTCTCATATATCCTGCCAATCACCTTCTTTCATCACCAAAAAAATCCTGAAAAATACAAGGCGAAAAAGAAACACTGCAATCTAAGGATTGTGATGTGACTAATAAACAATAAATTAAGAGTAAACTTGAAAAAAATATGGATGATAAAGACATATTGGGAATAGCGGAAATGTTCCCTTCACCAGCAATAAAGAAAAAAGACCCATCGGCTATTCGAACCTTATCTCAACTAGAACACATCTTATATGATGAAAATAGGGATGAAATACCAGTCATATGATTTCAGTACCTTAATCAATGATCCAAGGATGACTAAAAAAGGCACTAGGAGACAGGACTGAAACATCAGATCAGGCATAGGAGACCTCAACATGCTGCAACTGTGCCACAGGATTACACTCACTCTATCTCCTCTCGATTAATGTCTAGTCAACCGAAGTTTGACATACTTGATGAATGCTCAATAATGTGGTTCCACAATCCACTGACACGCAACTTGAAACTGCACACCCTCCAAAGAAACAATACTCCAAGGCAATGTCACTATTTCCAAACACAAGAAGCTGGATGATGCAGCACCACACCAATAATTATCAATCAAAGAGCTAAGCAAGCAAGTCTTGGGAATATAGGGATCACAAGGGTCTCAGGTAGGCTTCAATGGGATTAATATGTGTCAAAGTCAGGGTCAGAATGATGTCCAAAGAAGTTTAGTTCATTGGGTAACGACAGGGTAAACAATGGGTTGTATGAGGTAGGGAATAGTTAAGTCACAGGCTGCTAGGGACTGAGTCTTAGGACTGAAACAGCAGGTTGTATTGGGGTTATAACAGGATAAAACATGAACTGTTTTCTGGGTTAGATCAGAGATAAAAAAAAAATTTAATTGTGGCTTAAAGGCCTGAAATATGGAGCTGGATACTAGGGAGTTAGTAGAGGTTTTCAAGGATGAATTTGGCATTGTCTGGGACTGCTTAAGAAGAGGTTTAAAGGAGTTTATAGTCTGTCAATATGGTGGTTCCCAGGGACTGAAATCATATGCTTCTGAGGGCTGAACAGCGCGCTGAACAGAGCTTAAATAAGGCTGGGAAAACAGGAACTAATCAAACAATTCAAGAGTTAGGTAAGGAGTTTTGGTGTTCCAAAAGGGTAATAACAGTAAAGAACAATCCAGGGCAGATTCAGGGTTGAAGATAATCAGAAAACAGGGTCTCAGGTTTGTAGAAATCCACACAGATCAGATTAGATTTGATGGGTTATGGGTTTGTGAGATGGGGATTAAGGTTAGGTTGCAAGAAAACAATAAGATGATATGGGTTTGTGACATTGAGATTAAGGTTATGTTGCAAGAAAACTACATATATAGGCTCACAAACTCAAGAAAATAGTAAGAAACCAAATTAGAAACTCCTAAACTACTAGCTTACTTGCTACCTAAGACTTTTCTAAATTCAAAACCATTAAAACATTGACTTTCTAAAAGTAAAAACTGCCAAAATCAAGTCCTTCTAAAGGATTTTGACCAGCACTCAAAGAGGGCCCCACCTTAACTTGTTGACTTTAAAATTAACAAATATCATTGGCAATAATACCTTATAACAAAAAAACCCAAAAACAAAAAAATAAAATACCACTTAGGTCCTAAACTCTATTAACTCAAAAAACATTAAGTAAAGCACTAAATAACTCTAAAAACACTCCATCACTTGTCCCAAAGATGTTCCTCCATGTGTCCCCATATGTCTTCTCGTGTCGACCCCACCAAGTCACATGTGGGTCCCACATGGGCTTCAATGTTCACATCAGTGGATCACTTCAACTACCACTTCAAATTGCATCACACAAGGCTTCTGCGGCATAAAAATGCAGCAAGGAGACTATAGAGGTCCTACTGTTAACAACGTACGGCTACACAACTCTCAAATCAGCCATAAAAAAGGTAATCCAGCTTCTAACAGCAACCTTGAATGTTTAGCACTTATGTTGGGATATGGCTCGAGATTATTTACAGAAAAGAACACAGCATCCTTTAGAAATCCATTGTTCATTATATGAACACATATCATTGATTTTACAACTCTCCTGCACAGCACACATCCTTAGAAATCCACTGTTCAAAAGCTTCTACCACTTAACCCATGATACACAGGCCAAAAGGTTTCAACATATGATATCTATACAGCTTCCAATGCTTCAAGGCTAGGTCCAATATTTACTTAAATCATCCACAACTTGTAGGAAGAACCTCAAACAATACCACAAACAAATGAAAAACAATCGCACGACCTTATAACACCATTCACTAACATCAACAGATGTTCTCAAGCCCAATATTCACTATAGGAATCAAAACATAGCATAAAAAAAATTGAACAAATATGCCGGGCAGTAGATATGCCCCAAGAAATTGTTCACCGAAGCTTCAATAACCTCATAAATTTGTTTCAAATAGTCACAAATATAGAAACAACCCAACAGGGTGATAAAACTCAGATCCTCATTGAAACGTATGATCGATTGGACTCAGATCTGAGTTTATCCATCGAAAATCTTTAAAATGCACAAGAAACAGTAGACAGCGTCAAACAAGCTCCAAATCACCATGAAACCACTAAATTCATGTTCCACCTGAAACTGAGGATTTCAACCACTGACCTAGGTCATCCTTCGAATGATTATGTTATCTATACAGGCTGATGGCATCAGCACGTTCTTTACTTGAACTCCTGCCTTCTTTGGGTTCTTGTGGCTCTTATATCAAGTTGATTTGCTATATGATGGACGTGTGTGCTAGGATTTGGCAAGAATGAAGAACAAGCAGAGAAAGAAGAAGAGAAGTGTTGGGGGGAAAAACGTTTTGGAAGAGTAGATTACTCTTCCATTTATTTTATTAGAGTATGTATATGGATATACACTGACGGTATAGTATAGAATACTTATATCATACAAATACTAGATGTACATATAGAAAATATTACAACACAGCCATGCTCAAACATATACATGAATTCCTACACAGAGAATGCCTCTTTTCACATCTGTTCATTTTATTTCAGTGAAATAGTACTCCCTATTGTTATTCATTAAGGAAGAAGAAAAAAAATGGCGACCAGAGAGATCGCTCTTCATTACCATTTTATTATTAGTGTCTTTGATGCAGGAGCAAACCATGTGAAGACCAAGCAGCTAGATGAACATGGATAGGCCCTCAAGAATTGTCCTCGTAGTTAGAGTAGTTCAGGGTGGGTTAATTTTGTAATAAGGCCAATAGTGCCAAGGGTAGATTAAGAATTTAAGTTAATCCCAAAACTGATTTTTAGCCCAAGTTTTTTAAGGTCAAAACTTGTCTTCTTGTCTTATGTTGGTGTCATTAGAGAGGTTATTCAGTTACCTTTCTAATGACACTAAGATTGCACAAATCCAATGTAATTTGGGAAAGTTATGACCAAATTATTAAAGGGCTATCAATGAGTGATGGGAATACTGTTTTGGAAGGTTGTGTTTTAGAAAGTTTTAAGTTTTAGTATTTTAAAGTTTAGGAAAGTGTTATTTAAAAGCCTTTTTGAAATTAGAAAGCCCTTTTTTTATATAGGTAACTATAGGTGGAGATGGGTTTCGAACCCAGGTATGTGGTATGACACCTACAGACTTTACCAACTTAGCAAGTTGGCATCTTCTCTCTCCTCTCCTTATTAGAAGTTTCTTAATTGTTTTTAGAAAGTCCAGTTTTTAGTAGTTTAGTTTAGAAAATACTTGAGTCCCAATTTAGGAATTTAGAAAAAAAATGATACATCATTTAGAAATTTAGAAGTTAGGAAAGGATCTATTTTCTTTGCATTATAAGTTATTTCAAGGCACCCCTAGACATGGATGGATTAGTTCAGGGAATTCCCGAGTCTGAGAGAATATTAATAGGAGGTGACTTAAATGGACACGTGGGGAAAACTAGTGGCGGATATGAGAGAGTTCATGGAGGATATGGATCTGGAGAAAGAAATGCAGCTAGAGAAGCAATCCTAGAATTTGCAATGACATATGATCTGGCCATAGCAAACACATACTTCATAAAGAGAGAAGAACATTTGGTGACTTTCAAAAGTGGGTCAAATAGAAGTCAGATAGACTTCTTTCTTACTAGGAGGCTAGAAAAGTC
>JAOXJP010000003.1:12183190-12194224 GCA_025762735.1 Platanus orientalis | reverse complement strand
ATTCCTCTTCCTTAGGGCTCCTCTCTCTCTCTCTCTCTCTCTCTCTCTCTCTCTCTTTCATATATATATATATATATCTTAAATAAAACAATTAACCATCTCTCGTAAAACGCTAAGGTTGTAGGAGAGGTTAGAGTTAATATACTTAATAGATCTTAACTCTTTAGGAGGGACACTCCTGGACAATGAATGCGGGTGAACTAGGTGCGAGTCTGCAGAACGTGCATACATGTGCACAGAGAGCTAGGGAGAATAATTGCACTGGAAGATTTGAACTCGCGACCTAAAAATACCATCTTAAATAAAGCAATTAACTGTGGGTTTTAGGAGAGATGGCTAATTGTTTTATATAAGATGGTATCAGAGCAGCTTTTAGGTCGTGAGTTCAAATCTTCCCATGGACGCAATTATTCTCCCGGGCTCTCTATGCACGTTCTGTGGACTCACACCTAGTTCCTAAGTGTCCCTCCTAAGGGGGAGTGTTAAAATATATTAACTTAAACCTCTCCTTCAACCTTAGGGTTTTAGGAGAGACAGTTAATTGCTTTATATATATATATATATATATATATATATATATGGTGGGTTTTGGAAAAGAAAGGGTTCTCAAGTAGATATATTGACATGGTTAAGGATATGTATGATGGAATGATAACTAATGTTAGTAAATGACAAGAGAGTTTGCAATCATAATTGGTATGAGCCTGTATCTCTTTGCCATAATTATGGACTAGTCATAGACAGGAGGAGGTCCAATTGTGTCTGCTGTCTGCTGATGATACTGTTTGATTGACGAGATCTTAGAGGGGGTGAATGTCAAGTTACAACCATAGAGGGATGTTCTAGAATCAAAAAGTTTTAAGATAAATCAGACTAACATAGAATATATAAAATTCAATTTTAGCAAAAATAGGAGTTAAAGTTTGATAACCAAGAGATACCTCGGATTGACCATTTTCGTTATCTTGGCAGTCATTCATAGGGAGAGATTGAAGGGGATATTGGTAATAGAATTGGGGCAGGTGGAGAGGTGCACTGGAGTGCTGTGTGATATACAAATATCATTAAATTGAAGGGGAAATTTTATAGGATGGCTTCCAAACCAGCCATGCTTAATGGAGCAGAATTTTCAGCAGCCAAGTAACAACGCATACATAGAATGAGTGTGGCTGAGATGATGTATGTAGATATGAATGAGTGGCAAGATTAAAAAGGATAGAATCACAAATGATTGCAATCACAGGAGCTTAGTAGTAGCATCAATAGGTGATAAGATGAATAAAGTCAATTGAGATGGTTGGGTCATATGGGACAAAGATCAATGACTGCACCAGTGAGGACTGAGATGGGGTAAGTTGAAGGAATTAAAAGGACAAGACAAAGGCCAAAATTGACTTGGGTATAAGCAGGGAGAAAAGACATGGCAGATATGCCTCTGGATAGAGTGGAGTGGCGGAGCAGGATTTATTTATACCCAAGTAGTTGGGATTAGGCTTTATTGAGTTGAGATGAGTATTGTGTGTGTGTGTGTGTTTTGAGACCTGTTATTGTTTCTTCTTCCGCACAGAAGCCATTCTGCAAGTGATATTTTTCTGTTTCTCTGATACAGCCCAACCTTGACCCCAGAATTCCTGAACCAACAGTTGGAAAGACTCTTCTCAAGTCCAGAGGATTTTTTGTGAAAGATTATTGGTTTTGGATTTGTATTGGAGCACTCGTGGGGTTTTCTCTTCTCTTCAATGTTCTATTTATTGCGGCACTGACATATTTGAATCGTAAGCCATCACTTCTCATTTATATACCAAGGTTTGTACTATGAATAAGATATCTACATTGACTAATTTTTCAAAATTGAATTGCAGCTCTGGGTGATTCTAAAGCTGTAATTCTTGAGGAGGATCCAGAGAAGAAGCCTGAGAAGTCATCCTCAAACAAAGAACATAGATCAAGGGCCGCAGAAATCATTTCATCATCTACTAATACATTTGAAGGTTTGAGGTTTTACCTGCCTTTGACTCTTATGTATCTCATCTTGTTTATTCACCCTGTTTTCTACACTTTCCAGAAATTGAGTGGGAAGGCTGGAAGAATATTCATGTTCTTTGAAATTGATGACTGACATTCAATTACTGGAGATATATTGGAAGTCACAAGATTGGACCAAATCTTTGGAGTGATTGCCATTCCCAATAACCTTTGTAAATTCTGAAGAGGATCTTATAGTCCATTTTCCCCCCATTATCCATCTTACAGTGGAATTGAGTTGTACCCATCTTACTGTGCTGACTCTCAGTGTCTGTTCAATGCAAGAAAATGAGTATAATAATGGGGCACAATCCAGATAAAGATTACAAAAGGGGGACATAGAGAGATACCTTGAGAGAATGGAGGAAACAGGTTATCGACAGTGGGAGATTTTTGGAGTATAGGATACATTTTATTCTTTCTGAATACATGTTCCAGGATTTGTGTACATAAGGTTTATACCTTTTAATGACGACCTGTCAAAGACTCATCGGCTATAGTTAAAAATACAAAATATAATTTTAGAAGTTAGTAACGATAAACTATAGTTAACAATTCTCATTTGCATTATTGTTGCTGCTGTTCTTAATGTGGCACAAGGTAACATGTTCATTTCCACCATACCAAAAGGACAAAAACTGAAAAATGGGTAAAGTAGGTAGCTAGGGCCATGGTTTAGCAATGGCTGTTCGGTCTTCAGCTAAAACCATTAATATTTACATTATATCCCATTATGCCATATATGTAAATTGTGCCCCTAATGTCATGGTCCTTATTAACCACTATGGTGCTATCCCCTTAATACTGGCCATCATTCCCCCTTGTATGCTGTTGTAATGTTTTAATATTATGTAGTTACATTTTAAAATTAATTACATAGAACATCATATTTAGTAACTGAAAATATAGATAAATAACTCAAGGTTATAATTGTCAAAGTCCACTACCTTAGTACTCTAGCCTTTGTCTTGGGCGTTGCATTCTCCTTCTCTTTCTTCTTTTATCTAAACTTATTATTAAAGAAAGAAGTTAAAGTGTTCTTTTTTTTTTTTTGAAGAATCTTGTCTTAATTGGTTTTGTATTCAAATCTGCAAACCCTTACTGTAACATGATGGTATATATATATTCATATATGTATTTTTTATTTTCTGATAATTCATCAATTATAACAGGTATTGATATGGCAGTGAGGAACAGTTCAGGGAATGTTCCAAGCCATGCAGCTAGAAGAGGAATGGTGTTGCCTTTCCAGCCTCTTTCACTTGCATTCAATCATGTGAACTACTATGTTGACATGCCTTCTGTAAGTCACTTGTCTAAAATATTTAAGTGAATACATCCTTCAAACAGTTTTTTTATTATTTATTTCTCTAATTGAAATAGCAGCACACAACATCACTGGTAAGACCTACCAACCAGTCTTCAGAATATGATGAAGTCAGCTATTTTTCAAAAAGATACAAATTGTTTAATCAAATACCTATTTCCTTCTTAATTTGGTTCATAATGGATTAGTGGTATTTATCGTCTATGTTGAATAAATTGAAATCTTGGAGATTCTAATGGAAAACTGGCACCCCCGCCCAACTAGCACCACACTTTTGTCTTGGAACCTCAGTATAAATTGGCTCTACTAATTTTCCATTATATTTCAAATTATTAACAGTTCATGCATATTCCAAGAACTGAGGAAACAAAATATAGATTGCTCAGTGTATGATTTCCATCTATTGACCTTTTAGTTGTGAATGGAAACCATTGTCTCCAATGTCGAAAATGGATGCGAAAATCATAGGGAGTGATTCAAATCAAATTGAGATTCAAATCATAATAACTTATGATTCTTAGATGCATTTAAAAAAAATTAAGAAAATTATATAGTGATATTCAAGGAATCTAGAAAAATAGAATCTGCTGAAAGTGTGCATATCCCACCATATAACAATATAGGTTATACTGTGGACCACTAGATAATGACATAAGAAGGAACCATCCTACCATGTTTACCTAATCCTAGAAAAGATGCTAGGCCCAGATTATATGTGAACAGAGAGTCTTTTCCAGCCAAGTTTTAAATGCACAAAATAAATTTCATATTTCCACATGGTCTTTGTTCATGGAATGCTTAGGATGGAAACCTTGTTCTTTTTTATTCCTCAGTACACTTTAGAATGGGGAAAAAAGCCAACACACCTCTCCTCCCCCCTCAACCCCCTCCCAATTGAAAAAATCTTTAATTAAAATAAGATCAAAGTCACTGAAAATGGAGTCTATATTACTTAAATGCAAAAGAAAATAAAATAAAATACAAGTCGAACAATATAATAAGGACTCGCGAAAAAACAATGGACATCATGAGTAGACATGCGGATCAAGTCTTACGCATGAATCACATTATACAATCCAAGTCCTGTTCGCGATTTGAATCACATGGTTCCTTTTTTACTCCAAGGATTAGGCTCATACTGGTATTCAGGCTCGTGATTCATTTTTTTTCCTAGGTTTTGGATCATATATAATAAAATAACTCGGGAAAAATAATGGAAGTCATAGGCTTTATACCCAGATCAAGTCTCATATCTGAATCAAGTCTTATGATCCAAATCTCTGTTCATGAGTCAAATTTACAGGTCCTATTTGAATCCTAGGATTCGGTTCTTACTGGGATTCAGGGCTCCTGATTGAGTTTTTTTTTTCCTTGGAATCTGGTTCAAATCATAAACTGTACAGTTTTTAAAAACAGCAATGTGACTTTTCACAAGTCAGAGAAGTTAGACATCGGTTGGTCAAAATTATTTTAGGTTTTCTTGGACGTTGTTAGTTACTTAGATATCATGTATCAGTGTAAGATCTTGTTGAGAATTTTTGGCTATTGCATGGAATCTATTGTAGTCTAGAAATCCAATTAAATAGTCTTATGGTAGAAATTTTAATTTTTATTTTATCAGGAAATGAAGAACCAAGGAATTGAAGAGAGCCGTCTTCAATTGCTGAGTGATGTTAGCGGAGCTTTCAGACCAGGTATTCTGACAGCATTAGTTGGTGTCAGTGGTGCTGGAAAGACCACTTTGATGGATGTGCTAGCTGGAAGGAAGACTGGTGGATACATTGAAGGAAGTATCAGCATTTCAGGTTATCCAAAGAACCAAGCAACTTTTGCTCGGGTTAGCGGCTACTGTGAACAGAATGATATCCATTCACCGCATGTTACTGTTTATGAATCTCTGCTGTTCTCAGCCTGGCTGCGTCTTGCTCCGGAAGTAAAGAAGGAAACACGAAAGGCATGTCACTTAATCACTATAATTATCTTTTCTTTTGCCCCCTTTCAAAAATCTCAGTTCCCCAAATGTGGATTTATGGGTGAGCTACCATTGTATTATTTTAACTGAATGTAGTGATCAGTTTGATCATAGATACCTGGTGTTTTCGTGTGTTTTGGAAAGCCATGTACTAGCATTGTTACATGGTTAGGATGCTCAGTGCCCAGGTAAAGAAACAAGTCTACCCTGTGACTCAGATAAGTACGGTGGAGTGGCTCATGGGTGTATTCAAATGAACAGATGTAATTTATGGTGTATCTTTATTTTTCTAATTTTTAGTTTTCCTGTCTAGGGTGCATTTCCAGATCTTGATTCTCATTCCGCTCTATTTAGGGTGTTCCTAAATCTTGATTCTCATTCCTTAAATCTTGAACTCGTATTATCTAGTCAGCAGTTAGTTATGTCCTTGCCATTCCCCCTGTCTAGGAACATAGTTACCTATTTTTCTAAAAACACTCATGAACAGAAAATCAGTTTAGCAAATTATGTAACAAAATTAAGCAATGCTTATCTTAGATTCACAAAAAATTTGGAATTGCCAATGATGTAAGTCAACCAAACTGTGAACTAGGTAATCGTGTGTTTTGAACATGTAGTTGGATCTTATGGGTAGTGTTGTTGATTGTTATCTTTTATCTTATGCTGCAGATGTTTGTCAATGAAGTGATGGAGTTGGTCGAGCTTAATCCGTTGAAAAATGCTTTAGTTGGCCTTCCAGGAGTTGATGGTCTTTCAACTGAACAGAGAAAGAGGCTCACAATAGCTGTAGAATTGGTGGCTAATCCATCCATCATCTTCATGGATGAGCCAACATCAGGCCTAGATGCTAGGGCTGCTGCAATAGTTATGCGTACGGTGAGAAATACCGTGGATACAGGGAGAACTGTTGTATGCACAATTCACCAACCAAGCATAGACATTTTTGAAGCTTTCGATGATGTATGGATAAACTTTGTAAATTTTCTTTCTTAAGAGGATATTTAAGTAGTCAAGATGCATCTTCTCAACTTGAATTTGTTTTGCTTGCAGCTGTTGTTGATGAAGAGAGGAGGACAAGTTATTTATGCTGGACCTCTTGGTCGCCATTCTCACAAGCTTATAGAATATTTTGAAGTGAGTATTATTTTCCTGTTTTTATGCTTGGTCATAGAGTGACTGAGTTTTATGAAAGTAACATACCCAATTAATTCCTACCTTGGAATATGATATATATTTCAGATACAATATAGCCCCTTAAAAATGCTAAGCATCTGTTTCTTGACATTTACCATATGCTATTATTTGTTGGCTTTACACTATGTCAACCATTTTAGAATCAATTATATCTTTGGTATTAATATATGCATTCCGAATTTACCATTTTTTTTCAATTTAAAGATATGGATTAGTAAGTTTTGATAAATTTAAATCACTATAGATATAAGCATGAACACATGTATTTCATGTTACAAGCGTTAGCAAAGGGGGCTTGAATGCATGTTGTTGACAATTATTTTCTGCTACTGTACTCCCTGTTTTTTTCCGCTGAAATTTCTGATTTTTTTTTTTTTTATAGAAACTGAAATGTATAGGCTTGGGGTAATCCTGTTGGATCATTTGCGGTTTAAGGCATGAACCATAGAATTGGAGGAAGTGTGTACTGTCTGGAATCCAAGTGTGGACTCTTTATAGAAAATCCTGAATATATATAACCTCTTGCAGGCTATCCCTGGGGTTCCCAAGATAAAAGATGGTTACAATCCTGCTACATGGATGCTTGATGTCACTACTGCTTCTGTTGAGGCTCAGCTTGATATTGATTTTGCAGAAGTATATACTAATTCCACCCTTTATCAGTAAGTGGAATGTCATACTTTAATGTTTTCTTTTCCCACTGTTGGTGTGCCTTACCAAAAATAAGAAGAATAAGAAGAAAGAATGAAAAAAATGTTGGTATGCCTTTTTTTGTGGGTCTTCTACTATATTTTTTCCTCTTGATGCTTTTTTCAGGAGGAATCAGGAACTTATCGAACAGCTAAGTACTCCAGATCCAGGTTCCAAGGATCTTCACTTTCCCACCAAATACTCCCAAACATTTGCTTCTCAATGCAAGGCTTGTTTTTGGAAACAGTATTGGTCATACTGGAGGAATCCACAGTATAATGCCATCCGATTCTTCATGACAGCAGTCATTGGTATTCTATTTGGTTTCATATTTTGGAGCAAAGGAGACCAGACGTAAGTCTTGAAGCTCTTTACATATCCTAGGTTTATACTTAGTTGCAGAAGTATCCTAAAGTTCTTATTATTGATTTTAAAAATTATGTAGTTCCATTCTGAGGATATGGATTACAAGTATGATGTTATAAGCAAGTACCATATTTGGACTTTGATGTAAATATTACAATTGTATATCTTTATGAAGTTTATTTTATACCTGTTATTAACAGGAGCAAACAACAAGACCTGCTGAATCTCTTGGGAGCTATGTATGCTGCTGTTCTTTTCCTTGGAGCCACAAATACTTCTACTGTGCAATCTGTTGTGGCAATTGAAAGAACAGTTTTCTACCGTGAAAGAGCAGCAGGGATGTATTCAGAACTGCCTTACGCATTTGCTCAGGTAGAAAAAAACTGATATAATTTTCAATTTTCTATTATTATGTTGCTGTAGGAGAAAGAAACTGAAACCTTCAGTTGTCCAGGTCAAAAAAAGTAGAACCAGTACAACAGTGTGCTAGTGAATACTCCCTTGCCACCATTACAAGTGGATTGGCAAATGCTAGTTTGTGTGTGTTGATGAATAAACACGGGAAAGAAAAACGTATACATGGTATAGTTTGCAGAAAATATATGATAGACCTGATTTTTACCATTTTCAGTAAATTCTATCTGCAACTGTATACATGGCCCACAAATTCATTTATCTAAATAACTCCATCAATGAGCCTACTCTTTATACGACATGGTACAAAATTTGGACCAACTGACACTTCTAAGTACCCAGTTTATGGATCTTCTCCTTAACCAATAAATTTATTTCTTAGTCATCCAGATTTTATTCTAGATAAAAAAAGAAAAAATTAAGATCCTCCAGCTGGGCTATAAGCCCACATTAAGTACCAGTTGAACTCTCCATCAGTTATAGTTGTAACTGCCCAGATTGATTATTTGATGGGGCATGTGTATTATTATTGGGTTGGTTCAGGATGGAGCTAAGGTGCATCGTCTATGTTGTCAAATATAGTACCATGAACCTTGAAAAGATAAAGGCCAGTCTTAGCCCTATTGGAAATTCCAGTTGAAGTGAAAAACCCATTGTAAATGATATAAATAAAAACATCTATGGTTGGGAAATTAGTGAAAATTCTGGTTGCAATGATTGTTGATCATTTATTTTGGGGTTGGCAATGATTCTTCTTTTTTAGGAGTAAACTGGAAATTCTTTTTCTAGTTTTGGATTTAAGAGTGTAATCCTTTTCATGTATGAAACTAATTACAGCTGGAATCATTACTAACACATCTTCAAAGTCTTCTAAGACAGGAGAACTTTCTTGATTAACCAAACTACAAAATTCTGTGTTGTAATAACACGTTTTCTAAGTCTTCTCTGAAGATTTTCATTCCTATTGATGGGGGGGGGGGGGGGGGGAATTTATAATGAGGATCTACTAGGACAGAAACAGTTAAAAAGTTCTCCTGGATCTGTTCATTATAATAGAACTAATCTTGAACACCTTTTGTTCTACAGGTGGCCATTGAGACGATTTACATTTCAATTCAGACTGCACTCTACTCTCTTATCCTTTACTCTATGATTGGGTTCCAGTGGCATGTGGCCAAGTTCTTTTGGTTCTACTACTTCATATTGATGTGCTTTATCTACTTCACTATGTATGGGATGATGGTGGTAGCATTGACTCCTGGCCACCAAATTGCTGCAATTGTTATGTCATTTTTCTTAAGCTTCTGGAATTTGTTCTCTGGTTTCCTCATTCCTAGGCCGGTATGTAAGCTCAAACTCATAGTGATATCCTGTGTTGGTAAATGTGATTCACTCAGAGGGGCAGGATCCCACCATTTGGATTTGAATCAAACATTTGATTCAGTTTCTGGTGTTAGATCTCCTAGTAGGATCTATATAAGTGCGTCCAACACACTTCTTGTTTGTCACCTGCAAGCTACATTGTTGGTAGCCTGTTTCCATGGTCCACTAAGCAGATTGCACCTTGCTAGTTTTGCTCGTCCTTAGACTCTTTACTATTGAAATCTGATACATAATATGTACCTTTGCAGCAAATCCCAATATGGTGGAGGTGGTATTACTGGGCTTCTCCAGTGTCTTGGACGCTCTATGGCCTTGTGGTATCACAGGTGGGCGACAAGGATTCACTAGTGGCAATACCTGGAGCAGGTGAAAAACCACTGAAGGTGTTCCTGAAGGAGTACCTGGGCTTTGAGCATGACTTCATTGGATACGTTGCATTAGCCCATGTTGGTTTCGTCCTCCTCTTTTTCTTTGTCTTTGCCTACGGCATCAAGTTCCTTAATTTCCAAAGGAGATAACATGGTTCGGTACCCAGGTTATTCTTGAAGAATGTATAGATAGAATAGCTGGGTGTGTAATTATTGAGAGAGGAGAAAGAAATAATTTCTTTTTCTTCTGTGATTTTGCAAATGTAAAAAGAAAATAATAGTTTTCTTTCTTCTGTGATTTTGCAAGATTTTTGTTTGTTTCTTTTTTTCTTTCTAATGCCTCCAGGTTGCACCTACCTAATAGTGGAAGGTGTTATCTATACTATAGATGATTTTGGGTATCACACTAAAAAGTACATTTTTGGTGCCATAGAATTTTGCCATATTTTGTTAGGTTTTTTTGGTATAGAGCCAAGGCTCAATCATTCATTCATTAGAAGTAGCCATCTGGTTACAATATTCTGATGCAACAACAAAGGCCAATTTGCCAGCTAAATGAGAAGAATTCTAACTGTTGGAAATATGGTTCCTTTCTGTGATGGCTGCGATTTGTGTGATGCCTTGTTGCTGACTCGGGCCACATGTGAAATGCTTATATTCTTGGAATTCTTCAATTAGTGTCTGCAATCTTGAATATGCTATGGAGGCTTGGATTTAGCCTAATTCAAGAGCTGGACAATAGGAAGACAGTCTCCTTCAATACATATCTGCTGCGGTCCATATTTTTTGGCCAATTGAATGCTGAGTAGAAAACTCCATGCCTCAGCCTCTTTTGCAATACGCCCTTTAAGGGCCTTCCATCCACATTGATTTTAAAAACATCATTTGAAGGGGGCTGCCATCTCCCAGAAGAAGAATTACTAGTATTGTTTTTCTGAGATTCATGTTTGAGAAGCCATTCCATTTCTAGAAAGAATGGATTTTGAAATTCAGAAAAGTCTCATAAATTAGGCCGAGTTGGGCAAAAGATTGGCTCAGCTCGGCATGTTTGTTGCACAAGGGTTGTGCTGTGGTTGTCTGCTATACTAAGACCCAACTAGGGGTGGGCATGGCCCAGGCCGGCCCTAGCCCGGCCCTCAAATTGGCCGGAAAAAGCCCGGCCTGAGCTAGGCCCAGTGAGGGCCCGAGCCCGGCTCGAGGCCTGCACTTTTATTGAGAGCCGGGCTTGGGCTTACCTAGGCCCGGCCCGAGGCCCGAACTTTTACATATATTATATATATGTATTATATATAATA
>JAOXJP010000003.1:12150733-12166925 GCA_025762735.1 Platanus orientalis | reverse complement strand
CTATTGTGCAAGGGGGGCAGGAAGAGGGAGAAGGGGGTTGCGTGAGAGAGAGAGAGAGAGAGAGAGATTTGCCCCCCTTTGCTGTGCAGGGGGCGGCCAGGAAGAGGGAGAAGGGGGTGAGAGGGAAGGAAAGAGGGGGACGGGAGCTGAGAGAGAGAGGAGAGGAGGAGGGGGAGAGAGAGAAAAGAGAGGAAGGGAGATCAAAGAGAGAAATCGGAGGAGGAGGTTACTTATAGAGCGGGCGAGTGCCAGGGAGGGAGAGAGCAGGGGTTGTCGGAGAGGGGAAAGAAGGGAGAGAGGTGGGGGGAGAGAGAGAAGAGGAGAGGGCAGAGAGGAGAGGGGAGGAGTGGGTTCCCTCTGCACAGGTTGTCGGCCAAAGAGAAGAGAAAAAAAAAGAAAAAGGGAAGGAAGAAGAAAAAGAAAAAAAAGGAAAAAAAAGAAGAGAAGAGAAAAAGAAAAAAAGGAAGAAGAAAAGAAAGAAAAGAAAAGAAAAGAAAGAAAAAAGAAAAAAAAAGAAAAAATAATGATAATAAATACTAATAATAATAATAGTAATAATAAAATAAAAATATTAATAAATAAAATAAATATAGGGGAGCTACAATGTGTCCCTCTGTGTCCCCATACACAAAAATAAAATAAAAAATAAAAAAGAGACGAAAGATGGTCATTGGATGGATTTGATTGATCATAATTGACTGAATTATGAAGAAAGACTGGGGATTACTCTGCTCGTCTGTTGACTAGAAAAGAAACGCCGGAACTGGGAGTTGTGCCAAAATTAGGTACTTACACTTTCAAAGAAAAAATCTTTGAGAAAAAAAGACATGCACCCATTACAAAGAGAAAGAAAACCCTTTAAAGAGAAAACATCTAAGAAGAAAGACACATTCCCAACACAAACCAATTTTATTTTGTATAATGATTTTTTTAGTCATGTAGGATCTAGGGAAGAACACTCACACATTTACACTTCTCCTAATTAGAGAAGGAAAACAATTCACATGAAAATTTTCATTTGATTATAAACTTGCCATAAACCCAACAATCTCCACCTTGACATGTTTACAAGAACCTCGAGGATTTCCTATTGAATTTAGCTCCATCTGTATCTTTGCCAAGACATAAAACCTATGACATATGCACTATACTCAACCTTGGGCCACATTATAGAACCACCCTAAAAAAAACTTGTATTTATCTTTCATACTGAATTTTGTGCCATATATGTTTAGAATGCACTGCTACCTCTAACTTAAATCATATCATGTTTGTTACCACCACAAATGACTGTTAGCCTTGAACAACCACCTCTACATATACCCTTGAATTAATTTGGTCTTGACATCATCCAATAATCATAACACAACCAATACACATGTGTAGTTGCCCTAAATAGACTCACCTAGTCAAATTTAGAGAGAGACCTTGATCCATCATCTTTAACCACATGAACTATTTCACCATTGTCTACCACCTTGAAACCCATAACACTTGTCTTTGTCCCAACTACGAAAGAGACCCTATATAAATACTCGTTATTCTGTGTACTCGATTTCCAGCACCCCATTGAGGTCAATGGAATATCATCAACTACTGTATTTCCCATAAGACAATATAAATCATCACACTCTTCTTCATTCATTAGGACCAAACAGCCATGTGTGATTTTTATGACTCTACCTGTAGTTGAATACCTGTGACCTATGGAATCCAACCAATCTAGTGATATTAGATTCTTTTGCATCTTTAGGACATATGCTATATCACCCAAAGTATGAACCACTCCATCCAACATCTTGATCTTTACCATTCTAACATTCATGACGTCACAAGTGGATCCATCATTGAAAGAAACAAAGTCTTTCTTCTTCTCTTATAACGTATCAAAATATTCTTTTTTGAAACATATATGAATAGGATAATCTGAATCTAATTTTCAGTTATACTTAGAAAATGTAACCATACCTTTAGAGATTGTCAGAACATTTTTAATGTATTCCTCATGTTCCTCTCTCAATGTTGTATTGGGATTGTCCCTTTTCTTTTTGTCACTACATTATCGACAATCCCTCTGAAAGTGGTCATATTCCTTGAAATGAAAACACTGCACATTGTCATTTCCTCTGGATTTGGACTTGGACTTAGACTTGGACTTGCTACTCCTTGATAACCTTACATATGAGCTTCCTTTGTAATTCTTTACTTAAATGACCAACCCAAAATCTTGACCTCCTTCAAGATTTTTCTTCTTCCTAATCTCATTAGAAAAAAATGATATCGTGACATCTTCTAGGTCAATATATTTCCCATATAGTAATGTTGTTACCAAGTTGTTAAAAGAATCATAAAGCGAGGTAAGAAGCAAAAGGACCACAACTTCATCCTCCATACCTTGACATCAACTTTGTGTAGTTGATCCAAGATCTAGTTGAATACATTTAAGTGTTCCAATAGATTCACATATTCTTCTATATTTAACCCGTATAATTTTTGCTTTAGATATAATTTGCTAGCAAGACTCTTTCTCATGTAGAGTTTGTCCAACTTCTCCCATAAAATCGGTACTAAATCATCATCCATAACGTTAAACAGTACATTATCCACAAGATAGATACAAATTGTGCTGACTATACCCATATTTATGTCTTTCCAATCATCATCTTCCATCTCATTCAATTTGTCTTTCTTTCCTTGCAATGCTTTGTACAAACTCTATTGTACTAATATATCATCCCCCTTTCTTTAAAAAAAAGAGTGAAATTATATTTTCCATCAAATTTATCTGTAAAGAACTAAACGTTAAAATCCTTTATTTTCGTCGTGAATCAACCTCATTTTTTTAAAGTAACCTGTTAAATAAAAAATATTATTATTCACAGGTTTCTTCCTCCTCCCAAATACAAATCAGAAGCTCTGATGCCAATTATTGGCCTAACAGAAACAATTTTGAAATTCCTCATGTTAGGATATAGGCTTAAACCACTCATTATCTATGAAATAAAGAATAAAACAAAAACAAAAAAAATCAACAATCACACAAAACGAGGATTTTTACATGGTTCAGCCAAGAGGTAGGTACATTCACTATATGAGAAAAATAGAAGATGTAGAAATTTCTCTAGCTCAAACTCTCACCCTAGAACCCATGACCAAAACCTTGTTTCACCTTTCTCCCTCTCTTCTCTTAACTCTATGAAAACCCCATTTTTAACCGTCTCTCATAACTTAGAGAAGATTTTGTTTTCACACTTTGAAAAAAACCTTTCAAAGAAAATACCCCAAGATATAAAGATACACTTCCAATGCAAACTAACCTCATATTATATAGATGTTTTAGTTGTATGTGGAGTCTATGGAAGAGCACCATGATGTTTTCATTTCTAGTTGAAGAAGGAAGGTAACTCATGTAGAAGTTTTCTTTTGATTAGAAACTTGCCAAAAATCCGATAGTATGACCGACGAATAGGAATACTTTAACAAAGGGCTACTGGCTACACGCAAAATTAATTGATACGTGGGCTTTTTCTTTTTTCATCTTATTTTTGTTGGAAAACACTTGCAGTGTTATTTCATTTATATATATATATATATATATATATATAGACTTTTCTTGCATATGCTGCTTTAACTTTACTTGGGATCCTCTATAGGAAAAGATACTGTAAACAATCACCATGGGCTAACATGTGGCATTTATAGGGTTAAAAGCGTTAGAGGGTGTCAAATTAAAAAAAAAGGCACCCAAAAGGGGAATCAAATTCAAATGTTGATGACATATGTTAGCTAGGGCTATCAACGAGTAGTGCTAACTCAGCTCGTCTCAAGCTTGACTTGTCATGAGTTGAGCCTGAGCCTCCAAATGAGCTCGTTCAGTTAAGGGGATCAGTTTATGATCGCTTCCCTTAACAAATGCTCATCACTGCTCCTTGTCAGGGGCGGACACATCAACATTGAAAAGTGATTTTCACTTTTTTGGGGAGCACATATTCACTTTTCGGTGCTGATGTGCCCACTGCATGACAAGGAGCAGTGGTTAGCATTCAATAAGGTGAGCATATTTTATCTATTCATTCAATTAAGTAAGCTTGAGTCGAGCTGCACTAAACTCAGCTCATTAAAAGCACCGTTCGTTTAGGGTGTATACATGTATATTACGGGAGCAAATATTTTTGGGACCAACATTGCTTTATCAATTTGTGACCACACCGCATACGGACCTAAAGTTAAAACTGTCAAAAAGGCACTAAACTCGAAAAGCAAATGCCCAAGAAAGTGGCACCAACTTTAAAAATACTTCACATGTCAGTCTAACACCACCCCCCTCCCCCCACATACACACAAAGAAAAAAAACTTTTATCATTTATAATACAAATAGATAAAGTTTTTTTTTTAATATATATTATATATTTAAACATTTAATATGTTAATTGTAGACATGGTACATATGTAAATATGTCATGTGAAGATACTTTGTTAAAACATTGATCATGATAATCAATTCATAAATTGGATATTTCACTTGAAAAAATTGGTGAACTGAGCCGAGCTTGGCTTTCAGGCTTTACTAAAAAATTTAGTGAACTAAGCCAAGCCTAGCTTCCAGGCTTTGACCTTTGTATGACGAGCCTAAGCTGAACTGGGGAAAGCTCAGTTCAGCTTGACTTGTTGACACCCCTAGCCTTAGCCTATAATGATCGATCGCTACAAGATTGTGGGCTTGGATTATGTGAGAACGAATCTCGTGAGAACTGTAAAACGGCACCAGAGGGGCTGACGCATCAGTATCGAAAAGTGATTTGCACTTTTTTTGGGGGGGGGGGGGTTGAGGCACGTGTCACTGTTCAGCACTGATGTGTCTGTACCCTGATGCCGTGTTCACAATTCTAACAAGATTCGTTCTCACCTAATTTTTAATGCAAGATTGTTAATGAGGTAGGTTCTCCTACTGATGATCCCAAGTCCTGTGACTCCAAAATATGCAAGTTTTTGAATTCAAATGCCAAAATAACAAATGTACGGGGAGGTTGTTGGAGTAGGACCATCTTTCCTTTGATTTGTTTCCTACTTGATAATGCTCATTAATCAATACCAATCAGTTTAATGGTAGCTAGAATGCCCATCTAAACTAGTTACCCACACACAAACATATACAAAGAGAGAGAGAGAGAGTTCTTTTTGGTGAAACAAATTAAAAAAAAAAAAGAGTCTAGTTCTTTAGATAAACAAAGACCAATCAAATTTGGGCCAAATAGGTGAGATATTTCCTTGTCCCTTCTCTATCTCCTGGATGATGACAATTGATTAGGTTTACACTTCCATGTTCCCGAGCGTGCTGCCATTGCACGTATGCACTGCTCCACATACCTTCTAATCCTCGTGGCCACCAAAACCTAAAACAGCCTCGACTACTCCCGGTGGGAAGCAGCGAAAATATGTACGGGAAGTTTTAAGAAATTGTAATATACCTTTACTCCCTCCTTGCTCCTAGGAAAGCCAATAAGGCGGATTTTTGTAGCACCAAAACTTGTGGTGACCCTGAAGCATTAGGAGTACCATGTGACATGTCAAAAAATGTGAAAAAGCACTTAACACAAATGCATTTTCGTACTTTGTCATCATTTATTATTCAGCACACTGGTGCTTGGCCCTGTCTATTACAAGGTAAACCATGAGAAAATGAGAAAAACTGTATTTTTTTCCCACCTTCAGTCTCTCATATGCATGGGAATACCAGATGGGACAACTTGGTAAAACCACTAGGATACTGCACTTTTTCCATGTTTTTCCATTTTTTTTATATATTAACTTACTCACCTATTCCTACAAAAAAGGGTGGGAAAAAGAGGAGAACGGAAGGAAATAAACAGTGATTTTTCTTTTTTTTCATTTCTTTACTTTCCTTTAATGGTTTTACTTTTTCTTTACTTTTCCTTCCTTTTCCCATGGTTTATCTTGTAACACATAGTCAGGGTTATAATAGGTTATGGTGCCATAGGAAATCTGCTTTATAAAACAAAAACTTTGCAATTGCTTAAATTTCATTAATTGAAAACTGGTGTTAAAAGAATAACATGCGGTTAAAAGTGGACCTATTTTAATGATCACAACATGACGTTTTTTTTGCATTAAAACGGAAGCAATTCCTTTGTGACAAGCTTAAAATGCATTAACTGGAAACTGCTGTGGAAGACCGATATGTAATTAGGATTGGATCCACTTAAAGTTTACAAGAAGACACGTGTATTAAAATTCTCACCCAATATATTAATTTAATTTTTTTTATAAATGTTTCAGTTTATGCATTTCAAGCTTGTTGCAAAGGGTTTACTCACTATTAAAACTCCCGTCCAAAGTTGAAATTTCATTTTTTGGCTGTCTCGTAGCAAAGTATTTGCTCTCACCTGATAGGGCGTCCAAGCACTATGCAATCCTCTCAAGATCCATTACTGCAGTTAAAAGTTCTGCAGCATACAAATGAATTTTGTGCAAATGATGCAAATGGTGCCAGGTGCGGACACGTGTAAATTATTTTTCGGATATGAAGCATCAGCCCCTAGTGCCGTTAGCACCTGTTTGTACGAAATTCATTTTTACCTAATCCCAGCGTCCTGCCAGCATCATATACGGTGCAATACCGTACCAAAATAATCAAATTACAATGGGTGACTTTCACTGTTGCACTGCAGACGACGGTAGCAGTACTTTAACTGCATTAGAGGAAGGCAACAAGAGACACTGGTGTAATACAAATCTAAGTATAAAAGGATAAATATCATCTATGGGTGGATAAGCCTGTAATATGGAATTGGCCATTCAAGGGTAATGAGCTCTTAGCCATTTCAGAATAGTAAACTCAGTTACTGATGAATAAGTCATCTAGAGGTTGCAAGCATTATGGCTTATGATCTAAAATGGTTTAAAGGTCGTTAGGCTTTGGATGTATTGGTTAGGTTCGTAACAAGACGCTAGTAAATTAGACATTCAAGCTGGTAAACTATTCAAGCTGGTAAACTGAGCACTACTGAATTAGCCATCTTACCGGCCAATGTCCTGTAGCACACATGGTAGGTCCCATTGAAACTGTAGCACATAAGCTGGTTAAAAATAGGGGTGGCAATGTTTGACATGACCCATAAATATAACATGAACCCAACTCGGATTAAGCGGGTTAGAGTTGATTATAAATGTGTTTTAGGTCAAAGTAGGTTGACCTAGTTTGACACAATCAATAAATGGGTTGGGTTCGAGTTGGCCTATATAGTCGTGTATCCTTAACTTGACACGATGCGAATTTGACCTACGAAGGTAAATTACCATAAAACCCATGAACCCAACATGAAATGACTGGGTTAGGGATGCAAGTATCCGATTATTATCCGACTTCGGTTCATTTTCGTATTTGTTTAAAGCAAATACAGATATACATGTATCCATTTCGATTAAATATCATTTTGATTAAAAAATATTTGATTATAAATGAACCAATTACAGATATACACATATCCATTACGGAGAATATCCAAATCCGAATAAATATTTGATTTATTATTCGTATATGATTATTATTTGATATATATATATAATGAATGTATACCATTGGATCAAAACAAATCCAACGGTCTACACTAAAAACCCTATCTCTTTATCATATAAAAAAGTTTTAAAATTTTTAATATTTGGATATCTGTTAACTAAATTTTCAATTATATCCGATATTCGTTTATAATAATATCCGATTGTTATTTGATATCCACTGCTCAGATAACAATTGAATTTGGATATACATGGAAAAGAAATGAACCAAATTCGGATGTACTACTATCCACATCAAATCTAACTCATTTGCATCCCTAAATTGGGTAAAGTTTAAAGGTTGACAGTAAACATGTTTTGGGTCAAAGCGAGTCAATCTGCTTTGACACAATTAATAAATGTGTTTAGTCTGGGTTGAACCATATAATTGTATACTCTTATCTCAACACAACACAAACCCAACCCACCAACACGAATTACCACCCTTATTTAAAAATAACAATTCCTATTTATTATAGGCCCCCACTTCAGGATAATCTTTAGTTTGCACTTGCAATATCTTACAGCACATACATACCCCAAAATGTGAAAAAACACAGACCCAAAAGAGTGATTAAGCTGGAGAGGATCATGTGGGCTAAAAGGGTGGTGGCGGTTACATGGAAGCAATACTAGCTATGGTAAAATGTAACTTCCACAAATTGAGATTGTACAAAGTCATGACCAACTTTCTAACATCATATTGAAAGTAACCCGGATCCTCTCCTGCCACTTAGGGTCGGTGTATAAAATCCAAGCCCCAACCATTCGAGTAAGGCCCCATGGACCTGTTAACTGCTTCAACCTAATGTGAGACCCACAACGCAACTGGAAAGATATACCATTTACATAGAATTATAGACATCCGTGATATTTCTTTAAGAGAGACGATGCCACAACCACCTAAAACAAGTGTGTTGGCCATAACTATGCAACATTTGTTTACAATATACAATGTCTTTATTAGATTTCAACTTCTTTATTTTTTACTTTTTTAAATTATTAGATTTCAGCTTGACAATTATTGTAGGTGTGTAGCTTAGGCGCTGTTGCGACTGGAGGATGGTCATGCATCGCTTTTGGAAAGTGGACGTATAATATGTTATAATTTTAAATTAAAGGTAGGTGATTCAGAAGTCTGAACAGGAGAAAGGGTACGACATAGTGGGCCAAAAAGAGAAGTATACAGCAAAGAGAGACAGAGCAGAGCACACTGAGTCTACGAAGTGAAAAAGAACACTGAACACTGAGTCTAGGAAGTGAAGAGAGTGAACTTACAGGTGGAGGTAATTAAGATCTACGGCTTAGAAGACCGTCAAAGATCGCGTTAAGATCCGGTTCTCCGCTCGTCGGGATTTGGGAATCGTCGGCACGCGCGATTTCCATTTTGTCCTTTATTGTTATTATTTTTTTCTAGGGTTTCGGCTCCAGTGCTGCCGAGACGGCCACGACCTTCTCTCTTCCCGATAAATTAAGACCGAATGATTTGGGGTAAAATATCGTCCATGTTCTTGTTAGCAACTGAAACCGTCAACGCAACGGTGAAATCATGGGGAGTTAGTTATGTTCCGTTAAAAAGCTAATACCATTAAATGGGAATGCAAATGATTGTGGTAGTTCTAATCATTTCGCATTATTATCTTAGGGGAGCAAATGTTCTACTCCTCCCAATTTGTATACTCCCCCATGCTCCCTAACACAAAGGTTGTATAAGATTAACGAAATAAATGTTGTGTCTATGGTTTGGCTTTTGGGTCACTAAGGGATGTCATATGAAATAAAATGGGGGACCGCCGGTTAGATGAAATTCCAAATTCTTGCCCATTATATTCCATATGACATCCTCTAGTGACTTGGATGCCATATCCTGGATAGGACATTTGCTCCCGTTAGGTTAAAACCGTAAAAATGGTTTTCTAAAAATGCATCTTGTGTCAATAGGAGTGTCAACAAGTTGAGCTCTGCTCAGTTTTACTCAAGCTTGTCACATGAAGTCGAAGCTTAGGTTTGTTGTGATGAGTTTTGGTTGTCGAGCACATGTTTGGCTTGACTTATCTTGTCAAGAAAAAAACACAAAAATACAAAAATCAAAGAAACAAAAAAGCCAAAAACAACCCAACAGCCTATTCGTCCATTAGCCCAATTTGTCTTGTTTAAATATTACTATTGTTATAATATATAATACATAAAAGCTCATATATATATATAAACTTAAACAAATGGATATTATATTTTCTGAGTTTGCTTATAATTGAATATTTAAGGCTGTGTTTGGCAGTCACCTGTAATGAAATCATTTCATTTGAGTTTTCTAAGGCTTTTGTAGTCACAATAGGATGATTTGTAATGAACTCATTCAATTTTATAGAGATTTATGCTTGATAACACAAGTCATTTCATTTTATAGAGGAACCTAAGATGATTTCATTTAGCTTTCTTAATTGTAGTTATATATCAATAACAATTTGAATGAGTTAATTGAGAACCATCACCTAATGGCTACAATACCTTAAAAACTCAAATGAAATTATTACATTACAGGTGGCTGCCAAACAGATTATAAAGGAATCGGATACATTTGTATTTGTTTTAAGCAGACTGCATACAAACCAGATAAATATCCAAGCCAGATGAAGTGGAATGTGGATTTGTCCGGCCGTGCCTTCCTTGTGTGCTATGCAGATGTGGCGGTCCCTCAAAGCTCTCCCTGAAAGTGTGGCCATACAAGCTTCATCCGACTCAGCTGCACCATAGTCGGATTCAACAAAAATACTTATAGAAGAGCTGCTGGTGATCAAAATCTTACATCTTTATTAACGCTAAGACTGAGTAAACAATCCATCCACGCCCATGCATGGAAGACTTGAACATAAACAAAATCTCGGGTTGAGAAATTAAATGTTTGGAGTTGTAGACAGTAGAGCAGCGCGAGACACTTGAGACCAGTTCTGGCGTATCCTGTGACTGACTGGTATGCAGTAAGCACTAAAAAGGGTGTGAGAGAGAGTACACATCGAAGAACCCTTCTCTCTCCCTCCCCCTCTCCCTTTCTCTTCTGCTACTACTCTTTAAGAACCATCCTTCATTTGTTTGTTTTGATTACATTCCCTCCTCGAAATCGTAAACCTAGATTTCAAACACGAAGGCTACTCGTTCCCACCTCTCTCGATTCAGCTATTTGTACCCTTCTTCTTCTTTGCCTTCAAACGCTTTCCTGAACTACTTTCGCTGTTGAAATCTCTTCAACTGCACTAAGAAGCTCCAACTCCAAGCGATTTGAAGATTTGCGGACCTTAATGATGGCTCAGAAACATTTACGTGACCTTCTATGTGAAGATCAAGAGCCTTTCGTTCTGAAGAACTACATTGATGAGAGACGTTCCCAACTGAAAAGATCGGTACCCAGAACCCACTTGCAGGTTAAGAGACAAAAACCCATCTCACAAAACGCGACCTTTCCTGGTAGTTTTTGTAAAAATGCTTGCTTTTTCTCCTTCCACGATTCCCCTGACGTAAGGAAATCTCCCCTTTTCAATTTCTCTTCGCCTTTGAAAAGCCCATGTAGAAATTCGAATACGCTTTTCGTTCACATCCCTTCAAGGACAGCAGCTGTGCTCCTTGAAGCTGCTCTGCGGATTCAGAAGCAGTCAAAATCCAAAAGCCCCAATAAAAATCTGGGGTTTGGGTTTTTTGGATCGGTGTTCAAGAAAATAACGCTTCGCAAGCGGAATCGTAAGCCAGAAATCAAATGGGATGAAACTAAGGTCTCGGTGAAGGACATTTTGAGGCGGGATTCGTCTAATGAAGCAAAAAAGTTTACAGAGCAGAGGTGTGAAAACCCAGAAACAATGGAGGCTTTGGATGAAAAGAGGGTTTCTGAGATGGGTTTTTCGTGCTCATGTAATGGCAGATTTAGCGATTCTTTGAGCGAAAGTGACGAAGACATATCTGAAGATTTAGAGACTTCGAGTAGCAGGTCAGAGGACTCCGAAGAGGTGGAGCTCGTTGTGGATAAGAGAAAGAATGGAGATTTCGATTCCTGTGAGACAGCATTTTGTTCGAGTCCCTTCCTTTTAGGGCTTCAAAAGAGCCCGTCTCTCGGTCGCCGGGGGCCGGAATTAGAATCTCCGGCAATCTCTCCGAGTCGCCACAGAAAAGAGGTTTGGCCTTTTTTTTTGTTTTTTATTTTATTTAAAAACTAATCCTCATTTATTCACTCTATATAATTTGTTTTTTGAGATTTTGCCGGCGAGGTTCGGAAATCGTCACTCGGACTTGACTCGTTTAACGAATGAGAATATGAACTTTCCTTTTCTTTTTTTGGGTAAAAATGGTTTACTAAAACTTGAAACATTTTCGAATTTTTTTGAACTACAAAAGCAAGTCCGTACAAAAAGGTATAGAAATCCGGAGAATAATGTTTTTGTTCTTTTTGGGAAATTGTGTCAAAGTCACTTTTGTGTGACTCGTTGCGAACGATCCGTGTATCGTTCGCAACTCACCGGGTGACTTCGCTGTTCTTGAGTCGTCGGCAGGCAATCTCGGCTTGTTTTATTGCAATAATATGGCAGATACACCCTTTTTTATGATCTCTTCTCACGTGCTAGTATCAGCACTTTCTGTTCTCTCAGAACTGTACTCCTGATCTTGTCCTGCCAGGAAATATTTTAAAACAGTAGAACTTGTTCCCACAACCCAAAATACCAAATTATTGCATTTTAATTGGATTGAAAAGGAAATATAGAAGTGCAAATGAAAAATGTATCAAGAAAATCTTCAAATCTTATGGCTATTTCATCTTCATCTTAATTAAGATTAATTTGAGTTAATCAGGTGATAGAGGGAGAAGAAGAGGAAGGAAGCTCAAGTTATGTGGGGAAAGAGTGTGATCAAGAGGACAAGGAGCAATGCAGCCCAGTCTCTGTGTTAGATCCTCTCTTCGACGACTGCGATGCCGACGATGATGATGATGACAATGGGCGGCAAGAGGATTACGAGGAGGAGGTGGAGGAACATAATTTCGAGTTGGAACACAGCTTCGCGATTGTACAAAGTATGTTTTTAATTACTTGTTTAAATTTTTAATTTGATTGTATGGTGGTTTTCAGAAGAAACTTAATTATAGTTATAGAGGTTCAAGCTTAATTATTATATAATCATAATCCATTTCTATTGTCATAGAGATCTAAATTGAATGGTTACAATCAATTTGATATAGTCAGTCATATTTGAATATCTTATTGGTGGGACAGAGGGAGTGATGAATGAGTAGTACCCTTATCAATGCAACATACCTGAGGTACAATTACTGTACACCATCCAGGCTTTAGCTGATAGGGACTTCACATTTCTCTAAAATACTTGTTTACAAAATGAATTCCAACCTAAGCTTTGCTTGCATTTTCTAGGGCAACCTGACCCAAGTCATTATTTCATATATTTTTCTGTTTAGAAGACTATTAACAATTTAAGAACAAGACCTGAGTTTAACTCCGAGTTCAAGATCATGTGTTTCAGCTTATTTGACATCATAAGTTGCATGTAACCCTTGCCCTAACCCAACCTGATTTGTGCATCAGTGCATGGTTTGAGGGATGAGTAATCCAAGTTGGATTTGCTTAGGCTGAAGATCAGGTTGGATTCACTCGTGATCTTCTGTAGTGGAGGCCAATTACCACAGGCTGATGTACCATGTTTTTTATTTGAATTTTATGCCTTGTTTGGACACTTTTTATTTTTTGAATTTGGCATCTTTTTGGACACCTATTTTTTGAATTTGACACCTTTTGAACACTTTTAACCTGTAAATGCCACACATCAGCCCGTGGTGATCACTACACATGCTTTCTCTACGGAGGATCCCGAGTGGGTTGGCCAGCCAAAAAAGTAAAAAGTGAAATTCACTACTTTTTTGGGTACATGTACGCCTCCAGAAGCCAACAAGATTATTTAAGGACAGGAGACATCCTTTTGGGCCCAAGTTGTACCCAATCTTGTTTTTAGGATGCCCTCGCTGCATTACAAAGCAGTCGAGTTTACATCAGTTATAATCTCAAAATGCTCCAATAGCAAAGCATTTAATTGGAAAGTTTGTATTACATACTATTTGTTCATATAATGCCCCCCCCTCTCTAGTAGATTACAAAAATGCAAGCTAGTTCATACCATTTAAAAGAGACTACCAAAGCACCCTTTTCATTTCTTTTCTTGCATTTAAAGTCAAGACTTAAGCTAAAAAAATGTTGATAATCTCATTGCATAAAATTCATACATAGTGATAGTAGTTCTTTTTGGTTTTCTTCTCCCTTTCACAGAAGCAAAGCAACAGCTTTTGCACAAGCTTCGCAGATTCGAGAGACTTACCGATCTAAATCCCATTGAGCTTGAGAAGAGACTCTCAGAAGAAGATGACGACAACGTAGTCATCGATGAAATCGAAGAATGTGATGATGAAGATGAGCCAGTATCACCAAATGAAGAGAAGAGTGAAGATGGGTATGTTAGAGAAATTCTAAGCCGGTTTAACCTCTGTAACATAAGGAGGATACCAGGGGACATGAAGAGACTAGTTTCAGACCTCATTGCCGAGGAAGCAGGACCAGAGGGTAGCTCAGATGATAGAGAACTGGTGTTGAAGAAGGTCTGCAAGAGATTAGAGTCATGGAAGGACGTGGAGTTCAACACCATCGATATGATGGTCGATTTGGATTTCACAAGGGAGGGTGGCAAGTGGAGGAGATATCAGGAGCAGTTGCAGGAGACAGCAGTCGAGATTGAACTAGCCATCTTTGGGTTCTTGGTGCAAGAACTCTCAAATGAGCTTCTTCCACTCTAATGGGCTCCTTTGAGAGCGTTTTAAAATTCTGTTAATCAGAAGAATTTCGTTTTTCTTTTTTATTTTACTTTGGCGGATAGTCTAACAGGTTCTGTGAAGAGGTAGGCTAACTAGAGAGGCGACCAAGGAAGCTTGGGTTTATAGATATCCATTGGGTGTGGTGTATATCTATCATGTATGTATTGGATATTATGTATGTATCCTTTGGCTTTGGAGACATCATTAGTACATTCATGGCCTTTGGTTTTGAGGGAAAATAGTCGTTGAGTATTTAAACCGTTCATAAGTATGGATGTGTGTTCATATAGATTGGAGACATAGTAGGTGTTACAAACTATAGGGAGGGATTGGGCATACCTGAAACAATCCGGCAATAGAAGAAGTTGGACCGTGGTTGCACCCATGTCACAAAAAGAAAACCAACTTTATCCCAACAACACTAAAAGAGTGATAGATGATTTTTACACCGTAAACCCTTATAGAAAGAGAGAAGAGAGCTCCACAAGAGATTCCCAGAAGTTTTATCTCCAAAAGTTTAATATCATTTTTGACAAAAAAACCCCTTATTTATAAGGCTTTATGGGAAGAGTTTTAGTTCACTTAGATTTCTAACTCTCACTAGACTCATTTACAATCCATTGAATAAGTCTTAACTCAAACTCCAACATTAAGTATGCAGGGGATTCGAGTTTGCTATCCAAAAGTTTTGTTGGGTCTCACCCAAGAGATTTATAAGATCCAAAATCATTACCATCGGATAACTCAAGCCATTTGATTTTACTTAATTCCTCTGGACCCCCCTCCCCCCACAAAAAGTCTTCACATAGAGATGAAAAAATCCATAAATTCATGGTGGTTTTTGGTTTTGGAAATCTTATTAGCTAAAGAATCCAGTATTTTTTTATCATACCAAACCTATAGTTTTTTTTCCCTAATAACATATTGAGGTTACTTGTCATGTTATTTAGGAATTAGTTCAAGAATTTTAATACATCAAGGCCATGCTAGCTCTTGTGCTGTTGCCACTTTGTTCCATGTAGGGGGAGCAAATCTTTTGTGACTAAAATTGGTTTAACCCCCGTGACAACACCACAGGTTGAGACTTAGGATGTACAAGGTTAAGTGTCAAAAAAGGTGTTCAATTCAAAAAGTAGGTGCTTGAAAAGAGGCACCAAATTCAAAATTACATCTCATAGACTCATACCAGTGTCTGGTGTGTGCCAGACAGTGGTCCCACCAATTTTGGTCATGCGAATGGGTGGGGTGGGCCATGGCATCAAACTGACGTGGGACCTACTAAGTTTGGTCAGGCCAAGCCCTACCCACCTGGTTCTTAAATTCTCTTACCACCCCAACAGCCAATGTCCTAGTGAAACGTGACCTTGGTTATTCTGGGCCCATCTAGAGTAGTATCTAATAGCGAACCTAAACTCATCGGGGCCCATTCTTACAATTTTTTTTCTTTCAAATAATGATTTTTGATGAGCCGAGCCTACTCTGAGCTTTGTCTTTATTAGGGGTGGGCATGGGCCGGGCTCGGACCCGAGCCTACTCTGAGCTTTGTCTTTATTAGGGGTGGGCATGGGCCAGCCCGGCCTTCAAAAACCCCGGCTCAAGTTAGGCCCGTCAAGGACCCAAGCCTGGCCTGAGGCCCGGACTTTTATTGAGGGCTGGACTTGGGCTTACCTTGGTCTGGCCTGGGCCCGGCCCAAGGCTTGAACTTTTACATACATAATATATATGTATTATATATAATATACTAATTATTTTAAAATTATCAA
>JAOXJP010000003.1:12115632-12129246 GCA_025762735.1 Platanus orientalis | reverse complement strand
CACAAGGGGGGTATCATTTCACTTTTTGGAGATGTCACATCACCCCCCAAAAGTGAAATGATACTTCCCCTCTGTCTTGGCTTACGAAGTTGCACAAAGGGGGGTGGCGCAGAGGATATTGTGGGGAAAAGATCTGCTATATTCAATTTATCAGTCCCCCATGTCCCCATACAAAAAAGTGAGATTTGTAGGACTAAAACTGTAAAAACTGTTTTCAAATGAAAAAATAAGTACCCATAAAAATGGGGTGTATAGAATTCAAACCATTTAAAATAAAAAAGTGTTCAAATGAACATTTTCTCTTTATTTTAAGTAGGTACCAAATTAAAAAACAATCACGTGTCAGCCTGTGATTTGGGGACATGGGGAGACAAACAAGAAGTTTGGGTGTGGGAGATCCTTTTCCTTTTTTGTGTGGTAAATATGTATTTTCTGGCCCATCGTTTTATCATTTCATTTTCACAAGCACCCGGGGCTTCCCTTGCAACCAAACGCGCTCAATTCTCTTTCCCCTTATTCCGGAGTAGGGTTACCCTTCGTCCTCGCGGATCTTCTCAGGCGCCAAACTGCAAGCCACTCCTCGTAATCGAAGAGGTGAGCCTTTATCCTTCACCTGTTGGCTTCTTCCAATCGTGTATTTTTAGATTTTGTTTTGTTTTTCTTTCTGGGTTTATTGGTTTCGACTCTGTATTGTTTGGTTTTGACGAAAAGATGTGTTTTTTTTAATCTTTTAAATAAATTTCTGGTTTGGGTTCCATGTTCTCATTGAATCTCTTAAACCCACCTCGTTTGAAGGTTTTGCTTGGCTGTAGAGCTTTGTGTTGCCGTTTTATAGTATAAAAAGGCCTGATATAATACAGCCGTAGTTCCATCATTGTAGAAAAATGGATTTTGGTAAGCAGGAACTTTTTTTTTTAATCTGGTAGAGTTGCTAGCTTTGGTTCAGCAGGGTTAAGGATGGAACAAAAGCTGAATCATTGATTTTTCTGACTGAATTACGAAGTTTGAGAATACAAATAACATGTAATGCATAATTCTCAAGTCAGAATTTTGACTTGCTAATCTTGATGGGCATCTAGAAGTGGTGGTTCCCTGCCTGACTCTTTCCAATTCATAGGAGAAGGCACAACTTTTATAAGCATTTCATCTTACTTCATCTGTCTTTTATTGTTTTTATGAATCACCACAGAAGCAACTGAACCCATTAACATCAAGAGACAATCACAACTTAATCGCATTATCAGAATTAGAAAAGCGCAAAATCATTCAGAACCCAGATAGAAACATCAATTTAGTACAAATCAAGAATGAGAATACTCAAAGTTTTACAGAGTTGAACACCATACTGGGATTCAGTAGTGTTTTCATATGAGCAATGAATGATTAAGTGCAATTAGAGTGGTACCCATAGCCTAAACATATTAAAAAGAAGTAAAACAGACGTAAAGGAACATTTCTTATAGAAAATTTTCTATTACTCTCGGTTGGCAAGAAGTCATATGAAGACACTTTGCAGATCGCCTTCAGAAACTTTTTTTGTGAACAAATTGGTAATTGATTTTTATGTATTTAATTGGGATGAAGCCCCGGATTTGAAGCCATATGAGGTTATTGATATTGTTGCGGTACAAAATGAATGGAGAAGAGTGAAACACCCAGTTTTTTGAAAATGTAGGATAGGCAGAGAGATTCCATTGAAACAACAGTTAGATCTTTGTATCTGGCTTTGGCTCCTTAACACAATACTGTGGGGGTGTTTCTTTGTTTCCCCAGGAAATGATACCTTTGCCAAGATAAATACAGAAACCCTTCATAGATTGAAGGAGCCCAATTTGCTGAAATATATTAATCCATGTATCTCCTAACACCTTAAGGTTTTGGGAGATACACGAATTAATATACTTCAACAACCTCATCAATGATGTTGCACAAATAAAGAATTTTTTTTTTTTAATTTAATCATGAAACTAGGATAATTTTATTTGTACTGTATAGACCAAGTTGTATTATTACGAGAATTGGATTTGGTTAGTGGATGGATGAGCATTCAAGTGCCTTTAATGAGGAACAGGACCAATGCGATAATGATTTATTTTTCATGGAGGAGCTGGTGACTTGAGCATTAATTGCAGTCGTGACTGACATATGGTGGCTAGTATGACTTATGTGATTAGTTTATCCTTGGAGACATATTATGTTATGATTAGTGAATGATTACTTTTACTTACCTTTTTAATTTGTAGGTAAAGGAATGGGTAGCCAAATCCCGACTAGTAGTGATCGTTCAAGAACATATTGGACACCGCCCATGGAACGTTATTTCATTGATCTTATGCTAGATCAGATGCATAGAGGGAATAAGATAGGTCATACATTCAACAAAATAGCATGGGCAGATATGCTCACACTATTCAATGCAAAATTTGGATCTCAATATGACAAGGATGTGTTGAAAAGTCGATACACCAGTTTGTGGAGGCAATTCAATGATATAAAGATTCTGCTTGAGCAGAGTGACTTTGCCTGGGATGAAACACGGCAAATGGTAACTGCTGATGATTATGTCTGGGATGCATATATCAAGGTGCATTGCTTATTTATTCAGATTTTATAAAATTCCTGTGTCATTCTCAATTGCAATTAAGTTGCATATAATACATGCAGGCACACCCTGATGCACGATCCTACAGAACTAAAACCCTGCTGAACTATAATGATTTGTGTATGATATTTGGGTACACAACTGCTGATGGAAGATACAGCCGTTCGAGTCATGATGTAGACTTTGACGATGATGTCTCAGGAGTAAAGATTGGTGAGTTTATTTGTAATTTATCTAAAATAATGCATTTGTAATGTGTGAACTAAGTTATATATTCTTTAGAATTTAAGATCAAGTTCGCATTGAATGCCTTCACAAATATGTACCATGCTATGCACAAGGTGATGATGATTTATGTTTCATGGAATGCTATAAACTTTAATTGATAACATTTATGCCAACAATGACATGTGACTGATATGTTTTGTCTAGTATGGCTAACGTGATCAATTGATGTCTGGAAGCTTAGTGGTGGTTTTTAATGAATAAATGACGATTACTTTTTACTGATAATTATTTTAATTTTTCAGGAGATGGAATGGGTAGCATAGTCTCTGCAAGTGCTGAGCATTCGAGGACAGACTGGACACTGTTAATGGATAGTTATTTCATTGAACTCATGCTAGACCAATTGCATAGAGGGAATAAGGTTGATCATACATTCAACAAACAAGCATGGACAGATATGATAACCTTGTTCAATGAAAAATTCAGTTCTCAATATGGGAAAAGAGTTTTGAGACATCGTTACAAGAAGTTGTGGAAGTATTGCAATGATATAACGGTTCTTCTTGATCAGAATGGTTTTACCTGGGATGAAACACAACATAGAGTATCAGCTGATGATGATGTCTGGGATGCTTACATCAAGGTGTGTTGCTTGTTAATTCAAATCTTATGTTTGTCATTGTTACCATTCAAAATAAATAAATAAATATTGTCTATCATTGTTGATTGGAGTATCTTACATCCTATGCATGTAGGCACACCCACATGCGCGCTTGTATAGAACTAAAACCTTCCCAAACTATAAAGATGCATGCGTGATATATGGAAATGCAATTGCTGGTGGAAGACGCAGTCATTTGGGTCAAGATAAAGACCTTGAAGATGATGTCATAGGAGTCAAGAATGGTGCGTTTCACTTTTCCACCATGAACGTAGACTTTTTAATTTGCAATGTACAGTTTTGAGAAGCTTTTGTTTGAAGACTAGTGAGCATGAAAATGTACTTGGACCAAGGTGATGACCACTTATGTTTGATGGATTGCTATGAATTCTAAGAGATGATGTAATGGATTATTTTACACTAATGACAAATGTGATTAATGTGATTATGGGGTGCAACTGGGTCAGGTTCAACACAAACCCAGCTAACCCAATCTGAACCTAAAGGTCTGGTTTGGTGGACTTTATGGGTTGGGAAATCACAAACTGACTCAAGGTTGACTTATCTTCAGGGTCAGGCATTGGGTAATTCAACCCAAGTTGACTGTATATATATATATATATATATATAGATATATATTGTGTGAAGCAACAAGGCTGTTTGGTCTAGTGGTAAGCTTCTTTCCTTTAGGTGTAAGTCATCTTCAGGTCCAGAGCACCTCTGGTGTGTGTATGTGTAGTAAAATCTGTGATGAGGCTGCCCCCTATCAACAATGATGGTGCTTCACCTCATGAGATTTCAAACCAATGATATATTAATACTCCCTATATTTTTCAGTGCTTTATTTATATACTTTCTTTCTTTTCTTTTTTTCTTTGTGATTTTTTGTGCACCAACTCTATCAAGACATAACTTTATTTATTTATTTTTATTCTACACATACATTCACACATATATAGGAATACTCCTTTCTTTAGTTTATATTCTCGGAACATTTCCTTAAATTGCCATGTTATTATATTCATTGGAGCAAATAGTTAAAAGGAAAACTTTGGCATTGTAATTTTTCAAAATAAATAAATAAAATTTGATGTCATACAAATTTCAAGAATCCAATAAATAATATTTGTGTTCCCATCCTCCCTCCCACGTTCTTCTCACAAAGGTCTGAGTAATTGCTTACTATCTACTACCTGTTAAAATCATAACCACTACTCTACCTCTATCTCACCCACCACTTTTTTTTTATTTTTAATCCTTTTGTTGTTTTTCTTTTTCTCTCTTTGCTCTTCTTCTTTATTCTCTGTTTGTTGCTTCTGTGCATTGCATTTGTACATCATCAAAGCTATTTTTATTATATAAGGTATATACTACATAATCTCATTTTGTTATCCATATTTCTGTCTGGTGGTTCATCTCTAACATTTGCATGAGAGATTGATTAAAAATGAAAAGTTCATGTTAGAAACAGAGAGAGGACTTTGCTGATGCGGGAGTGTGGGTTAGGTAGAATGGAACTGTGCTTCCAGTTATGGCAGCAAGCTATAGAGAAGGTTCCGCTCCCAAACTGCAAAAGATTGAGGCTCCAGAGGAGTGCCACTAAATATAGGAGCTTCTGGACATTAAAATCCAACCTTAACCTGAACTAACCAGACCCAATCCAATGCAACCCGATTTAGGTTAGGGTTAAGTTGTTTACACCCAGGTTGATCTCAAATTGAGCAACTTATGTTGATTCTTGGATTGAGCTGGGTCGTTAGGAGTTGAGTGTGTGGCTTGATTGGCCCCAATCTAACCAAACTTGGTTGGAGTTGTATTCCTAGTTGACTTACTGGTTCTAGTATGGCGAATGGGATTAATGCATATTTGGAAGTCTAATGTGTTGGATGAATGATTTCTCCTACTAATAGATCTTTTCAATTTTGTAGAAGGAAAGGAGAGCCAAACTGCTACCAGTAGTGATCGTTCGAGAACATATTGGACACCACCAATGGACCGCTATTTTATTGAACTACTGCTGGACCAGGTGCATGGAGGGAATAAGATTGGTCATACATTCATTACTCAAGCATGGATGGATATGGTCACCTTGTTCAATGCAAAATTTGGATCGCAGCATGACAAAGATGTTTTGAAGAATCGTTACAAACATTTGAGGAGGCAATACAATGAGATAAAGACTATTCTTGGACAAAGTGGGTTTTCCTGGGATGAAACACTCCAAATGGTAACAGCCGATGATCATATCTGGGATGCTTACATAAAGGTACACTTACAAGTCATTCAAATTTCTAATATGGATAGTTATTAATTCTGGACTGGAGACCAAACTAGAAACGGGGATGGAGTAAAATGATCTTTTCTTCTTAATGCTCCCATAAAAGAAAGGAAAAATTCTAGGGGAATATTTGATCTTTAATATGAGTCTCATCTTCATCACTTTTCTTTCTCTTCAAAATTAGTCGTTCAAATTCTCATTAATAATTAGGAACTGTAACATGATTATTTCTATCAAATGTTCTAAGTGATTTATTAATTATTCATTATTTCTATCAAATCTTCATCACTGGCACCTCCAGTCCACAACCCTTTCCTCTGCCCCTCCCCTAGTTGAAATCCCTCTGCATGCTGTCGTTTTTCAAATTGAAGACAGATCATCTTATGTGCTATCACCAAGTTCCCTTGGATCTGGCCATATAAATTTACTACCCTGGATACTGTAGAGGACTCAGGCATTTCTGCAGCTCTGTACTATAACAACAGCATTATGGCACTACAATGTCATGGAGGTGGCAATGACTTAGTGGTACCAACAGCCATGATGATTCTTTTCTTCCATCACCTTTAGTAACCTCTGATCTCTCCCTTCTCATGTCCTATAAACTAGCAACAATGGCAATGTCTGTGACAGTTGCCTACAACTCTCTCTCTCTCTCTGCAAATCTCTCGACAATCTTCTCTTATTTTTTCTAGCTTTAGATTATGATTTTTTATTATGTCTCTTTTCAAGTCTCATTGACCATAAAAAATCAACAGAAAAGGATTGGGACAGGGCTGTCTATTATGAATTCATGATTGAGCTGATCCTTTATCTAGAATCCTCTTCTCTGACATAATTCAGCTAAGGAGAATGATTGTCTGTGATGAGAAAACCTCTGTAGTCATGCCACAGATTGGCACATGATGTGTTTTTGAATGTGGTACCTCTTTTTGAACACATACTTTTTCAACTGAGCACTTTTTTGGACGTTGTTAACCCCAACACACCACGTGACAGCTTATAGTTCATCAGACTCACAGACACTTTTTTATCACACAACATTTGTTTTGTTCACCTAAAGGGCTGGTACTTGGACTACCTGATCCAACTGAACAGACTGGTCTGGGTTTAATAATTGTGCTACGTGTGCATTGTCAGTTGCAGTTAGCTTACCTACATCATATGCAGGCACACCCTGATGCTCGATCATACAGAATAAAAACTGTGCCAAACTATAACAACTTATGCTTGATTTATGGAAATGAAAGTGCTGATGGAAGATACAGTCGTTTGGCTCGTGATATTGACCTTGATGATGATGGCCCAATATTGAGGATTGGTGAGTTTCTATTTTCTATCATGAACATTGGATAACCATTTTCATTGTTAATGGGCAAGCTCTATTCTCTCTTGACCTAGGAGATCAATGGAGACAATATCTTATGTTGCATGAATTACTATGAACTATAATCAAGAACTATTGAACTTCTATGCATTAATGACATGTTTCAAATAACATAAGTTTGTCTAATATGACCAATGTGATTAATATGTGGAAGCATACTGTGTTGCGATAGATAAATATCACTCTACTGATATTGCAGGGGAAGGAGCAGATGGTCAAGCAACCAGTAGTAGTGATCGCTCAAGGACAGATTGGACACCATCAATGGACCACTATTTCATTAATCTTATGCTAGAACAGGTGCACAAAGGAAATAAATTTGATCACACATTCAACAAACAAGCATGGACTGATATGATCACATCATTCAATGCAAAATTTGGATCGCAACACGATAAAGATGTTTTGAGAAGCCGGTACAAAAATTTGAGGAAGCAATACAATGATATGAAAAGTCTTCTTGAACAGAATGGGTTTGCTTGGGATGAAACAAGACAAATGGTAACAGCTAATGATGATGTCTGGGATGCTTATATCAAGGTGTGTTGTGTATATATTTAAGTTTTATATTGCATCGTCGATTGCAAGTAACTTATTTACGATACATGTAGGAACATCCTGGTGCAAGATCCTACAGAACTAAAACCAAGCCGAACTATATTGATTTGTGCGTAATTTATGGAAACTCAATTGATGGTGGATACAATCATTCAGGCCCTGATATATACCTTGACGATGATGTCCTAGGAGTACAGATTGGTGAGTTTCTAGTTGTGATCACCTTATTTGCAATACATGGGCCAAGCTGTATCATTTCTAGAATTTGAACTGTAAAAGAGGTGAATTTGCATAAGCGCCTTTAGGATTAACACAAACTAAGACCATGCAAGTGATAATTTTTGTAGCATGGACCTCTAAGTGAACAAATACTGAAGAACTAGAGCACTGTTTTTGCATTAATGACAGATGTAGTTGATGTACCTTGCTATCCTGTCTTATGTAATTAATTTGTGTCCAGAAGCATAAAGAATTTTGCTGAATGAATGATAGCTTTCACTGATGGTCCTTCTCAATTTGTAGAAGGAAAAAATAGGGAAGCCCCTATAAGTACTGATCGTTCGAGGACAGATTGGACACCACCAATGGACCGTTATTTCATTGACCTTATGCTAGAGCAGGTGCATAGAGGGAATATGATTGATCATAAATTCAACAAACAAGCATGGAATGATATGATCACGTTGTTCAATGCAAAATTTGGATCTCAGCATGACAAAGATGTTTTGAGAAGTCGCTATAAAAATTTGAGGAAGCGATACAATGATATGAAGATTCTTCTTGACCAGAGTGGGTTTTCCTGGGATGAAGCACGACAGATTGTAACTGCTGATGATGATGTTTGGGATACTTATATCAAGGTGTGTTGCTTATCTTTAAAATGTATAATATTGATGACATATCAAATGCAAATAGCTTACATATGGTATATGCAGGCACACCCTGATGCACGATCCTACAGAACTAAAACTATGCCGAATTATAAGGATTTATGCTTGATATATGGAAATGCAACTGTTGGTGGAAGAAGCAGCCATTCAGCTCATGATATAGACTTCGATGATGATATCCTTGGAGTAATGATTGGTTTGTTTTCTATTTCTATAATGAACCTAGGACCTCTTTATATGCAATGCATGGCCATACTGTTTTATCTCAAGAATTTATGTTTTGGTAGGAGAGCAGTGATTACGAAGTGATTCTGAGCATCCATATGGATTTTGACTATGTAATGATTAATTTTGCATGAACTATATAATGTTTTTAGTGAGACAACTATTGCATTGTTATGAGTTAATGACTATTGTGCTTGTGTCTTTTTTTTCTTTGGAGAGGGGGGGGGGGAATATAGGACAAATCTGATTGAATGTGCATTGTCTAATATGGCAAATGGCGATTAATGTGTCAGGAATTATAATATCTTTTAATCATTGAATGAGTGCTTTTACTAATAGGTCTTCTGAATTGTAGGAGATGGAAATGATGACCAAGCCATTTCCAGTAGAGATCTTTCGACTACAGGTTGGACACCACCAATGTACTGTTATTTCATTGAGCTTATGCTAGAGCAGGTGCAAGGAGGGAATAAGAGTGGCCATACATTCAATGAACTAGCATGGATGCACATGATTGCATTGTTCAATGCAAAATTCTCATCTCAATATGACAAAGACTTTTTGAAAAGTCAGTATGAAAATTTGAGGAAGCAGTACAATGATATAAAGATTCTTCTTAACCAGAGTGAGTTTGCCTGGGGTGATGCACAACAAATGATAACAGAAGATGATGTCTGGGCTACTTTCATCAAGGTACATTGCTTAGTTTCTCACTCTGTCAAATCTCTTAGCTAACAGTTGATGCTGTTACCTTACATAAGATATCTGCAGGCACACCCAGATTCTCTATCATACAGAACTAGCTTTGCAAACTTCAAAGATTTGTCCATTATATTTGAAAATGGAACTGCTGATGGAGGAGAAAGCCATTTAGGTCAAGATGTAAATGTTGATCATGGTATTGTAGAAATGGAGAATGGTGGAGGGTCTGCAGATCTACAATCTCTAGTTATCTATCCTGCCCCAACTGATGTAGTCCATGATGTGCTGGAGCCATCTCATTCAGGTAGAAACATGGATTTGTCTATGTCTGATCAACAGAATAAGCGTCAATCTGCAACATCATCAGCTTCTCAACATTCCAGAAAAGTGCAGAGAACAGGCAAGGGAATGCTAGATGCTCTTTCTGAGATGGCAGATGTAGTCACATCTTTAACAAATAAGAAAGAGAACAAGAATTCCATCTCCATTGAAAATGTGATTACTGAACTCCAGGCTGTACCGGAAATAGATGATGACCTTTTATTGGATGCTTGCGATCTTTTGGAAGACGAGAAAAAAGCAAAGACATTTATGGCTTTGGATGTCACTCTAAGAAAGAAGTGGTTACTAAGGAAGCTTCGTCCGTAGATATGCATCAGCATTTTCAAGTGACTTGAGGGTTAAGTATTCTCTGATCTAGTGATTTATCTGTATAATTTGTCGTTGTGGTATAGATATCATGTGGGATCATTGTGATGCATTTTAAATTATTTGAACTCTTGTTGAAATTTAAGCATTCCTAAATCAGTGTAAGAGAAATATATGATCAACACAGCGTGTCATCCTCTTTGAGCTATATAATGAAACTGCACATATACGACTGTCTGATCATGTAGATTTGTACATAAAAAGCCATTGGTCTCGGCTGCCATTGCAACCATCTCATCTTGGTCTTGAGTTTGAAGCTAGGACCAAGATTCAAAACCTTAATGGAGTAACTCGATTTTTTTTTTTTTTTTTTGAATCAGGACGTTACAGTCATTGGAGGGTGACCAATGGACCTTTCATTGGTTCTTCTGTCAGACAGATCTATGTTTCTTCCCTAATTTCTTTTGCTTGGAAGTCCCCTACATGCATAATCTTATCTGAATTTTTAAGTTAGATTTTGCCAAAAAATGGAGTTTGGATGTAAAAGCACTGTCGAGAAAGGATCACCTACACGAAAATTTTCTGTTCCCACACACAAAAGGCGGGGTGTATAGGGTTAAAACCATAAAAATGGTTTTCAAATGAAACAGTAGATACCCAAAATAAGTGGTGTATAGGCTTAAAACCATTAAAAAAGTGTTCAAATGAAAAGGTAGATACTTCCACATGATCCTCTTTAAATTGTTAAAGTTTGGTTATTGTTCAGCAAATTTCGGTGGTTGACATGTTGTGGAAAAATCAACAAAAGTGAAAAGGTGAAATTGAGTTTGTTTATTTTTTCATGACATGCCAACTACTAAAATTTGCTAAACATTAACCGAACTTAAACCCAGAGGATCCTCTCTTATGAGCAGGTAAGTCTGCCCGCAAGAGAAGACTCTTTTTCTCATTTTTCTCAAACTTAAACAATCTGGAGAGGATAATAACTTGTAGATACCTAAAAAGATGCACCGAATTTTAAAAAAAAAAAAAAAACACATGTCAACCTGTGGTGTGGGGACATGAGGGGTAGACAAATTTGGGAGTAGGAGATCCTTCCTCTTTTGGGAGTCCTGAGGAGATTATAAGTTTGAACTTTTCGCAAATTAAAGGAGAGTATAGCTCCAGAAAAGAGTTTCTGCTAAAAAATAGAAAGCCCCAGAAAAGTGAGATTTTTTTTAGGAGAATGATGTTAGCTTAATATCTACCTTGAGAGGAGATTGTGCTCCCAACACTTCTAGAGGAGAAAAAGCGTTCTGTCCAGGACACCATGGGATGTTATATGGAATAAAATGGGTGGAGTTAGATGAAATTTCAAATTCCCACCCATTTTATTCCAAATGATGTCTCCTGGACAGCATCCTAAACACCAAATCCTGGACAGTACATTTGCTAATTGTCGTAGTCATGCTATAGGCTTTTTCAATGGGAGCAAATGTTCTGTCCAGGATTTGGTGTCAAGTATACCAGGGAACAAAACGTGGAGGAAAATGGGTGTGGCTAGACAAAATTTCATATTCTGACCCATTTTCTTCCACATGTCTCCTGGTGTCTTGGACACCATTGAATCCTGGACAGAACCTGGTCTTCCTTTTTGAGTAAGACCGGGGATGGGCTATAGGCCGGAGGGGTGGCTATGGTTTCTTTGGAAGATAGGGTACTTTAATGTGATAGTGTAATAGTGATTTATCATCCCTAGGGTGCCTTACTTATGAGCTTGACCAACTCTAAGAAGACTGCATGCAGTCAGCTAGGCTGGGGGGTGACATAGCTATTCTTGATGTGGTTCAATGGAATAGCTTGGTTAGGAGCTTTCAATAGCATGATGTGGTACTAGTCTACTAGATATGAACCTCGACGACATTGGAGATCATAAAAGTAGAACGAGTGTCACCGTGAAATGTAATGAAAAAACTTGTGGGTTGATCAAGCATGGCTTGACATATCAGAATTCATGAAAAGAGTTGTATCACGGTTAGTACATTAGGCCATTGGTCGTCAAAGAATTACGAACTTGAAAAACGCTGTGACAATTAGTATAAGAGCTAGAAAATAAGCCTCTGGAGTGCGGTTTGTTATTTATGTGAGCTTGTATCAACAAAGGATTGTTGCAACAAGTTAGGTTTATGAAACAGAGGTATGGGTCTTGAAAATTGTAGTCCGTAGAAGGGTTATTGGCTACATTGCTTACTGGTTTCTAACACGTGTGTTTGATGTGGAGGACTTGTCCAGGATCAAGATGATGTTTATAACATATGTGAACAAGTCTCTCATAGGCAAGGCAATTATAAGATAATGGGAAAATCTAGTGATGCTTATTGTGAAACATCTTGATGGCTTGTATGTGGAGTGATTCAAAGACATGTTGGTAGGTGATGTTGAGTTGGTAGGTGATACGACACAAGTCCACCGGATAGGGCTGCCATGTGTTTATTGGGTTTGTTTAAAACAACAAATGAGATGCACAGAGGTGCAACCAAAATGAATTCATAGAGGTGAAGACTGAGGATTTGGATTAAGTGCTCACTCAAGGTGAACACAACCTATCGAGGGACTAAAGTGGCATATGATAGTTGACTTAAGTTCTTACTTAAGGTGAAGACATGGGTGCTCAAGTACTAGAGCAACACAGATATGTAGTACAGAGTAAATAAATGTTTATTCAATGTAAGGGCATAGGTGGCCAAGGTATTAGGGGTCATCAAAAAAACCTAATTGAGACAAATGGAATTATTTTGTTGAGATGAATGCATTGAGGGTGAAGGTAAGAAACATTGATACATTGGAGGGATGTGAGTTATGAGGATAGATTGTCAAGGTAGGAAGTGGTAGCGCTTGGGCAATTAAAGCCATGTGTTCAGAGTTCCATGGGGGTGTTGAAGTATATTAAACCATGTATCTCCTAACACCTTATGTTTTGGGAGAGTTGGTTAGTTCACTGTTAACAAGGGGCACTCAAGCAATTTAACCAAAGGAATAACAAGAAGGAAGTGGAAATTGTGCCACAGTAGCGATGACTTTCATTTGATGTGTAAGTATGGACAGGGTTCAAGCATAGGCCTTTTCAATCTTGGCAATAAGTTGTGGCCAAGATTCATACAGATGCAACATTGATATATTGAGTAAGATGAAGATTGAAGAACGTTATCAAAGCAGATTAGGACATCAAGGGTGAGGCATTGGCATCCGAGTGCTGGTCATGGTGGTTTTGAACATTAGGTGAAGGGTGTTAGCCACAACTTGGATTTAGAACTAAATTTCTTCCCTATGGATTTGGTAGGACAACTTAAAGTTAGTCTGACATTAGGGGCCGACACATCAGTGCCAAAAAGTGAAAAGCATCCCAAAAAAAGTGTATATCACTTTCTCAGCGCTGATGTGTAGGCCCCTAATATC
>JAOXJP010000003.1:12098921-12115532 GCA_025762735.1 Platanus orientalis | reverse complement strand
CCTTAGAGTCACCTTCAACACAAACATGGCCAAGAGGACCAGAAAAAATACAAATGATAAGCCCCTCACAACCCCGAATCACACCACCAAAACCACTCGACCTCGGATTTCGCCTTGAGGACCCATCAAAATTTAGCTTAAGAACCCCAAGGGGAGGGGCGACTAACCTCGAAAAGAGGTACCCAACACAGGGGCATTTGTAGAAATGGAAATTACTCAATCTTTTATGAACCCTAACAAGGAAAGCCCCTCAGAATCCTTAGTGCCAAATAGCCAACTACCAACTTCTTGAATGATAGAGTCAATGACCTCATTGCAACTTTTATGCCTCTTCTCAAAGATCCTTAAATTTTTTTTTTTTCCAAATGCCCCACACCACCACATGAATTAGACATGCCCAAAAAGATCTACAACGGAGCCCCAAGCCTATGGATCCATTGAGCAAAAAAACCATTCATCTCATTCAGCAATACCCAAGAATAATTGAGATTAGAGAGGAAGTAATCCCAAATTGCTCTCGCAAATGAACAACAAATAAACAAATGGCCAGTGGTCTCCTCAACCTTCTTATATAACATACCAATTTGGAGAGATTTGCATAAATGGCCTTCTTCTTTGCAACAAGTCCATGGTACTGATGCGATTTAGGGCCATAGTCCAAACGAAAGCTTTAACCCAATGAGGCACTAGAGATTCCCAAATCTTTTTAAAAGGGAAGGACATAAAGTTATGATTTGGATTAGTTAAGGACATGAAAAAGGACTTGGAGGAGAACTTTCTAGAGGATTCCAGAATCCAAACTCTCAAGCCAGGAAAGGAGTTGGAAAGGCAAACTTCTTCAAGGAGAGACATGAGATTGTCCAACAGATCCATCACCCAATCATAAAGATCATGAGAAAACTTAATGGTCCAGGAATTTTCATGAAGAGAATTAGAAAGAATCTTCGAAACTTTCGCATCTTTATTGATGGAGAGGCGAAAAATCTCGGAAAAGAGGAAGAGAAACATTGGTCCCCTTACCAAAAATCTTTCCAGAAATGAATAGAATTCCTACTCCCCACCGAGAAACAAACATTTAGAAAAAAACAATGGGAAGAAAGAAATAATGGTCTTCCAAATCAAAAACATTGAATAAGAGACTTAAGGGTTAACATCCTACCCATTAGAATAAGTGTCATACTTGTTAAAGATAGTGGAATGCTTTAAACTGACATGTTCAAGGGAGAATCTCCAAAGCCACTTAGACAAAAAGACCATATTTATTTCCTTAAGACACCCAATACCCAATCCTCTTGCATACTTTGGCCTACACACATCTTCCTATTTGACCAAATGGTCCTTGTTCTCATAACCACCTTCCCACAAGAAATCCAACTGACTTTTCTCCAACACCTGAATCACCTTCACCGACGTCTTCAACAAAGACATATAGTACACTAGGATATTTGACATTGTTGCTTCAATCAAGGTAATCCTTCCTCCCAAATATATATAGTTTTTCTTCCAACATGATTAATTTCTTTTGCACATTCTTCACCACAGGGTCCCAAAAATAGAGGGATTTAGAATTACCACCAAAGGAGAGTACAAGGTACCTAAAAGGCCAATTCTCCACTTTGCAGCGCAATAAATGAGAAAAATTTAAAAGATCCCCCTCTCCCATTCCAATACCCACCATACTAGATTTAGAATAATTCACTTTTAACCTTGAGATTGTTTCAAAAGCTTGTAGAATGTACTTTAAGTGCAAAACTTGTTCATTTGAGTTCTTGATAAAACAAATAGTATCATCTGCAAACTACAAGTGGGATATAGTAAATCCATCTCTACCAACTTGAATGTCGTAAATAAGGGAAAGAGCGTTGGCTTTGGCCATCAATGCACTAAAAGAATACACCACTAGAGTGAAAAGGGAAGAGAACAACGGATCTTTGTGCCTTAAGCCACGTGAAGACCCAAGAAAGCCTTTTGACACACCATTCAACATGAGAGAATAAAAAGGATGATCTAAGAAACCCATAATCCAATTTATCCATTTCACACAAAACCCTTTTTTCTTTGTCACCTAAGATAAGAAATTCCAATTGACTCTATCATATGCCTTCACAAGATCAATCTAACAAACCAATCCTAATTCTTTTAGTTTTTTCATCCCATCCACACATTCATTAACTATAAGAATGTCATTCATAATTTGTCTACCCTTCACAAAAGCACCTTGAGAGTTTGAGGTAACCTCATCCATCACTTCATGCAACCTCAGAGAAAGAAATTTTGCAATAATTTTATAAACACTACCAACCAAACTGATAGGCCTAAAATCCGATAACTTAGAAGCACTTCCGTTTTAGGGATTAACCAAAGTCTGCATTAACCCCCTTGTTTATGGTGCCTCTTTCAAAAAAAATTGCAAACACTTTCAAAATGTCCTCTTTTAGAATATCCCAAGACTCTTGGCAAAAAAACACAGTGAAGCCATCTGGACCTGGGGATTTGTCTTTAACCATACTAAAAACAGCATCTTCGACTTCATTCTTAGAGAAAGGCTTTTTTAAATCACTTGCCTAAGACACTTCTAGTAAAGTAGGAAAGAGACTATCAATAATTGGATGATCACCAACATCTTGAATAAAGCTTCAAGAAAAACCGAATAGTGTCCTCTTTAATTACCTACAATGCACAGTCTAGAAATTCATAGTAATTTCCAAAAAGAACTTCTGGCCAATTTGGAAGTCACTACGAACCTTCTTGCTGGAAATCTCCCACCCAAATGCCTTAAACTTCAAAAGGGCCATAATGTCCAAAAGACTTTATAGGAAAAAAAGACATTATTTTGGTTAGAGTTGTACAAAATTTTGGAAAAATGCTTAAAAATGTACCACTTGACAGTTTTACTCATCAAACACAAGGAACAACTCCATAAAGCTCCATTTGTTTCAAGTAAAAAGATCAACATTCCAAGAAAAAGTGCCATTTTCCTGGAAATGTCCATTCTCTTGTTGTCAGATTGGGTGGGTAAACAACTCAGAAACCCACCTTTGTAAGCGCTTTCCAGTTAAGGGATGATATTCCCCTTATATACTTGTTATCTCATTCAGACCATTTGGATGGAAAGAGCTGCAATCCACCAAAAAACCACAAGGTCAAATTCATTCATTCATTCTTCTTCTTCTTCCATGAGGAAGGACAATGCTCTTTTTTTTTTCTTTTTTTTTTCTTTTTTGATAGGTAAACATTAGTGGTTCATTTGTTAGTAGGTGAAGACAAGTTTTGAACCCAGGTCCGTGGTACGACACCCACAGACTGCTGTAAGTTGTTCTCTCTCTGTTCTTTTATGCATTATGACTATTTTTTGGTTTGTCTTTCTGAATTTTTTTAGATGGAGAGATTTGTCATCTTGAATTATTATGTTTAGGTTTTGGCATTGGTCCCTTTTGATGGGAATGATTAAAGGTTGAGATTTTGTGGTTATAACTAGGTTTTGGGCTTAATACTTTCTGTTAGTTTAGTTCCTTATGTTGAATTGGGACATTGCTGTGGAATTTTTACTAACTGAATTGATTCAAATTCTTTTTCCTCTGTATTCTCTATTTGGGTAAATATATTGGGGTAATTGACAGAAATGTGACTTGGTGACTATTTAGATTTATTTGGTTGGAATATTCACTTGCCATTTGCCAACTTTAAATGTCAGCTGAACAGAAGTCTATATAAAATTCTTGCTCTTGTCTATTACTGTGAATGTTTTAGTAATTATTTTAGAGTGAAAAAGATGTATTTTACTAATATTTCTTATCATTGGAACCTTTGAGGCTTCTAATCTGATGTGTATGGTTGAAATATAGTAGTTTGAATCATAATGGTTTACCCTTTCAGATTAGTTCAGATGATACTGTTTTTGCTTTGGCCATCAGCACATGTATTACCTTATTTTAATTAGTATAATATATAATTTAAACAACTATAGTATTGTATATGGCTGACCTGTCACTTTTGGGGTATGTGCTAAATACTTATGTATAAATTTTCTTTCGTCTCATACTCAACCCAATGGTGAAAGAATGCCCTCTAAACCTACCAATTGTTGCAATTATCATTTTCAAAACATCAAGTCATTGGAAAATGGACCCCCAACATTGCAGACCAATCTGATTCAGAGGAAGAGATGATACAGAGCAGAAAACAGTGTGCGCTATGGCATGTGTAGTATGTGGTATGGCTGCAACTGCTTTACTACAGTAACTACATTAATAAGGCACCAAGAGAAAATACCAATCACACTCCCCGTGATTTTGTCAAAAAGGTTGTCAAGCTTATAAAGCTTCCTACAGTGGAGACTCCTAGACAAATCCTTGAGAGTGCTAGTGGTCAAGGACGTCCTACTTCAAGGTAATTCCAACAAAAATGTGTCCTTACTCAAAATTGTTCATTATATTCAATACTGAACAACTTTTACCTTCTAGGATTGCATCAGTGTAATTGAAAGGACACATATCCCAGCTAGAGTCTCTCCTGGGTACAAACCAAGGTTTCAAGGTAATAAGCAACCTTCAACCCAAAACATACTGGCAACATGCAACTTTGATATTAAATTCACATATTTCCTAGAAGGTTGGGAAGGTTGTGCTTCTAATTCTAAGATCCCACAGATGCCCTTTCAATGGAGCATAAGATTCCTCTCGACAGATAATTTTGGATAATGGATGGTTCTGTTTCCACCACCAAAAGCACTTGCATTAATGGGGAGCTGCAAGCTTTATCTAGTTGTTTCTCTGATACAGTAAATTACACACATAACTTTTATATATCCATTCCAGTTTCATTTGTCCATGCCATCAGTTCTGTATCATCCTATGATTTAGATATGCATAAAATAAATTATAGTCAATTACCTTTGTTATGGTTACCCATGATTTACTCACATTTAAATGCTCATGTGGGAGCTTAATGATTTGATAATGTTCCACCACGATAGTAAAGAGTCAAGATGCTAGAACTGGCACGACATAAATTAATTATCCAATGGTAACTATGCACATAATTATGCTTTTTCTTGCAAATTATGACTCCATTTTTTTTTAGAAAATAGGAAAAAGATATCCATAGATATATTTACCATGAAACGAGAAAAAGAGAGACTCATGGACATAAACTCAATCTCATTAAAATAGAGTTTTGAACTAAAGGGAAAGAAGAGAGAACCAAAGCGGTAGTAGTCACTAGTTAGTTAATTACAATTAGAATGCAAACATTCTAATGGACGTGGTACGCTTAAATCCAATTGCAGTGAAACAAGAAAATGTTAACTATGAGAAAAGCTAAAAACTGATGACATACGAAGTATTAACCATCTTGGGCATTATGATCGCAAAGTTCAGTAAATAAGAAACAAACATAAACAAGTTAGTTATAATTCAGAATGAAAATAATCTGTCGGACATGGAACACTTTGAATCCAGTTGTAGGTGAAAAAAGAAATTGTTAATTACGAGTAAAGACAAATGATGATGTAAGTATTAAACATTTAAATTTGGCATCATGATTGCAAAGTTCATAAATTTGAATTAAAACAAGATCACATCATTAACCATATCTTTCAAAAGGAAACCATGTTGACAAACACAAACACCATCAAATAGGAAAAAACAAAAGGCTAAACAAGAGCAAACCTTTTCCAGATGGTCCACCCGATGATTCAGATGCTCCACAGATGCTTCCTTGTGAATTAATTGGAGGATATACAGCAAGTGAGAATGAAGAAACTCTGAACAGTGTTGTTCAATGGTACAGTGAGGAATAGTGGATTGACATCCCACTGGGTAGAAAGGGCAGTTTATGAGCTTCATTGGGCAAACAGTTATGCAGTGTCTATCCATTTCCCGTCTTACTATGCTCTCTGAACACTTTTGTTCACATGGAAGGACCTTGAAGGGACAGATGGAGTCATGTTTTTCCATGTGCAATGCACAAAAGCTAGCATTACACCCCTTGCTTGTACAGTTTATGGACCTAAAGATGCACTGGCTACCATGCTCATCAAGCTCTTTAGCATTATTAAATTTCATTTGACAATGGAATTTGTTCTTCAAGTCAAGATTCTTCAGCAGATTCCTAGCAATGGCTTCCCTTCTATCCATCAACCAAAACCCACTTATTTCCATCTCTTGTACAAAATCGTCTATCTTGTCCTCCCTCTTTTCACTCAATAGCCATCCCGAAACCCGAATAAACAAGTTCCTTTTTGAACTTGAAAAATCATCAATGAAATCAGAAATAATATCAGTAGGATGGTCAGAATTTTCTAAGGCTGGAACACTATCTTCGATCAAAGTTTCTGCAATGTATGTTTCACTTCTCTGAGTAAGATAGTCCACCATTTCCTTTCTCATATCAATAACCACTGAAGCTGGGCCCTTGAAGGGATCACCAGTCGTGTGGTCAACACAAGCTGTGGCTAATCCTAATAGAAAGACTTGTGCTATCTTGTGAACAACTTCTGAATCAGAAAGATCACAGTGGAAGGAGGGGCCATCATCTTTTAACTCTTCAAACTTTTCACTATCTGTTGCGGGAAGATCCATTCCTTATAAACACCTGCGCAACAATTACGATTAGAGTGGATATTTATTTGATAGTAAAGATAAACGCCATTCTGATAAAAAGAAGACAGAAAAAGAGAGAATGAAGCAATCTCCAACTGCCTATCAAATCAAGGAAAAAACATATATTTTTTTATCGATAATAAAGAAAGGATTTCAAGAAGAGCAGCGATACAATACGAAAAACATAATATGGAGAACATTATTTTTAACTCTTAAACTTAGGATAGAATTAGGAATGAATACATTCATGGGAGCTTAGGTGTAGCACCAATAGGTGATAGAATGAGGAAAGACGATTGAGATGGTTTGGGCATGTGCAGCGAAGACCAATGACTACACCAGTGAGGAGAAGTGAGATAATGCAAATTGAAGGTGCTAGAAGGACTAGAGGACGGCCAAAATTGACCTGGGTTGAAGTAGTAAGGAGGGACATGGCAGCTTGTAATTTAATGATAGATATGGCCCTAAACAGAGCACAATGGCAAAATAGGATTCGTGTAGCCTACCCCGAATGGTTAGGATAAGGCCGTTTGTTGTTGTTGTTGTTGTTGTTGTTGTTGTTGTTTGTAATATCATCAGGTTGTTTCTTGTCTGACAAATCTGAAAGAAGTGGTCCCATATCAAAAGGTCTACTTGGAACTGATAACATATTCCACCACTACAAATCCACATAGTAATAGCTGTCTCGTAAAAATTAGTCCTCCTCTCATCCAACCATGTTCTACCTAAAATCATTGGATGATCCGTGGAGAGGCTCCTATCAAAGAAACGCTCAGCACCACCAATAAACTCTCCAAGCTCAAACTAAACAATAAATTGGTCATCTCTATAAAAACAAGATGAACTAGCCCCACGATTTCTGAATAGCTATCAACCAAGCTAGGTGATATATAGTTGTCCTCATATCGATCACTAAATATGACCCTAATCAGCATTCCATGAGGGAAAGTAAAAGGATGCTCAAATGTAAACCCCATTAACTTATCATCAACTAGCTCAAAATATAACCGACCTGGTTAACGTCCACTAACAAACAAAATTATCTCTATCCACTACTTATTTCCGATATCAGTACCACTCCATAGAGTTTCGTTGAATAGACAACCAAAACACCAACTCTGACTGGAATACAACCCAAGGAACAAATCCAAAGTACTAAAGCAACACAAGGCTGAACATAATACAGACATACAACTATAGAGTAGGGTTAAAGTGATTCCAAGGATCACATACAGAGTGTACTAGGGTCTACTATGAGGTCAGCAAATTGGATGTATTGGTTCAAGTCTGAGCTTGAATAAAAGCAGAGTATGGGATATCAAGTATTGCATGTAGCAAAGTGTAAACAAAGTGTTGGATGGTTGTATGATCTGAGACAGGGTTCAAAAAACAGATTCAGATATGGTATAACAGTGAAGAATATAATGGATTTAAGTGACTATGGATGTGTAGTTATATGGATGTTTGGAGGTTGGGATTGGGGTTTAATAATAGCAAGTGTATATGACTGTGCAAAAAAAAGACAAAAAGGGAATGAGTATGGATAAAAACAGTGCCAAGAAAGTAAGTTCTATGTTCAAACCTGGAATCAAATTTTGGGCATCAGAACAGTAAATAAAGTCTCACTTTTGGAGATGATATGTAGCAGCAATCCTCTAGACTTCAGTTGGGCCCTTTGCATAGCAATGTTGGAAAGTGAAATGGCTTCCCAACAGAATCATTTGAGAAGCATGCATTGAGACCTATATAAGTCACTTCTATAGGAGTTTTGCACAGCCCTTATATTGAGCTCTTGGACAACAATACATGGAGTATCCAATCCCACTTCAACGATAAGCAGAACAGCAATACTGTGCTATACAACAAGCAATCGTATACAAGTAATACTCCTATATAGTGCATTATGTATCTCTGGTCAGAATTCAGCTCCTTCATTAATCGACCACATAATAAACACCAGCACACAAATGCCACAGCAGGACTTTGTCTATGAACCCGCCTTCTAATAGCCACAGTCACTATGCCTTCTTATAATCCAAAGACTCCAACTATGTAAGGACAAGTTGGAAACCTGGCTCTGATGCCAAATTTGATGTAATACAAGACCCAAACCAACCCACCCTTCAATACAATCTACTCAAAAAAGATCAGTCAATGAGTAGTAATCACCTTGTAGAACACCTTTCCAACCAGTTATCTAAACAACCACCAAAGCAGAGCTTCAACTCTTGAAATAGCCTCTTTTAGGAATTTCTTCAAACACTTAAGATACCAAAAGTTCCACAGCAGAAAATTGTTTTGAGCCAAAACCAATGATATCTTCAAACTTCAAACAAATAACCACCCCTTTATGCGTGGATGACGATATGCAAGAAAACCTTGATCATCCGGAGATCAAATAGTAGAGATTCTTCAAAATCTTAAAAATTCCATAAAACCCAACCTGGCCATGGAGCTTTATAGGCATGGGTTTTGAATTTTCTTGATTCAAAATTCTTAGAACAGTGGATGTATACCAACTGCTCATGGGGAGTGATCTCCTATAATAAAAAATTACAATCCAAGCAAAAGGCTAGCTGGAAATTTTGGGCAACAGGTTAGGTGGTTTGGAAGAGTTTTTTTAAAAGATTTTCGGGGTATTTTCTAGCAGCCGATTAGTATAGGGTTGGTGGAGTTTGGTTTGTGAAAAAAAAAAAAAATTACAAGGGAGATGGATGTAGTGTGGCCGGTGGGTGTAGGAGAGGGTATGGAGTAATGGGAGATAAGTTAAATGAAGTTGGAAGGTTTATGGGATGGGTTTACAGCAAAGATTGTCAAGAAACCACAAAATTAGAGTTTGGAGAAAGAAGATGAAGGAATATAGGGAAGTAGAGAAAATGAGAGTACCATGAGAAAATCACCAACCAAGCTCCAACTAGGTACAAGATTTAAAGGGAAGTAGCTCTGCTCATGTAGAGGAGAAACCCAAAGAAGCATTTTCTTTTATTCATTCATCATTGCCTCGTTAAGGAGGAGAACCACCCCCCCCCCTCTTTTTATAAAGAAACCCACGAATAGGGTTCTCTCTCTCCTTGTTTACATAATTAGAAACCAAATAAAAATAATAACAATAATAAAAACAGTTTAAGAGAAATCATCACCCCCCTTCTCTTAGTCGACTAAGCCTATTAGAGGCTTTTATTACATGCTTTCCCAAAAACCCCAATATAAAAAATTTATATTCCCATTATATTCTAACTTTAGTAAACACTAAAAAAAACATCTATAAAAGCCTATAAAAACCTCTTAAAGTCTATTAAAGCCTATATTACTTGCTCCATTGCCTCTTCCATGTTGTTCTTAGCTCACCTCCTTGTGTAGACCCCACCAAGACCAAGTGTGGACCCCACCTTGCTTCCATGTCCTCATCACTTGTCTTCTCTTTTCTCTTAGTTTTCATTTTCATTTGAACTCTTAGTACTTTGTACTCTAAAGTCTAAAGACTAAACATCATTGTATGGGTATGAATGTGCTTATTTGCTATGTAAATTATTGCATTTAAATTACTTTTAGATATGTTTTCAAACATTTTGATGCATGTTATTTATTTTCTAAACATAAAATTATCATAAAATATAGCTAAAAATATAATTAATTAATTAATTGTCATATCCTTGCCATATCGTATCCTAGTTTTTTAAGAATAGTCATGTCGCATGTCCATATCGTATCATACCCATGTCTCGTGTCAGTGTCCGTGCTTCGTATGTAACAGAATAGGGTATCAGGTTAACAGCAGATTAACATGACTGAAAATAAAATAATAACCACCAAGCACCCATCCAAAACTGAGCAATTATACTGCTTCGTAGAGACTCAAACAGGGTAAGATCAGGGACTAACAGACCTGTTTAAATTAGGGGAAACAGTAAGGTGTTTTAAAATAACTGTAGGGCTATAGATGCTTATCTGATAGGAGTATAAAAACCTGCTGAAACAATGACGAAATACTCTTTTAAAGGAGGGCGATTTGATTAGAAATCTGCCCAGAAACTCTTCAGCAGATAGCTTTAGTTGTTTAGTACAGAGACTGTTTACAACCAGCAGATCCTTGATTCTTCGAGACTTCAAAACTTCAGCACAGTAGGTACAATCCTCAATGGTCAACAGTAATAGAGAAAAGCAAGAAACAATAAGGGAATAAGGAGAAGAAGAAGAAGAAGAGAACCAATCAGCACCAACCGGTTGGTTCTAGTAGCACCAACTACTAGAAACCCCAACAGTAGGTAATAGCTTAACAATAAACCTGAATTTTTAATCCTTTCAAAATTCTCTCTCATGTTGTGGGAAAAGCCCACTTATATAGAGTACAAAGTATGGAGTTTTAACAACTTTCCTAAAATAGAAACTTCTAAAACTTAACTCCCCCTTTCCCAAACATAAGACTTACTAATTAAAAAAGGACTCCCAATATTTAAAAGTTCTATAAAGGTCCGTGGAGCCTATCTTATATCATCAAAGAAGCTGCCTCTCTGGCACCCTCTATGAATATCTCATTTAAATGGATCCCGTGAGAGGCTAATGAAGGGGCGGACAGATTGGCTAAGAGGGTTGTTGAGAAAACCTTAACATTTGTAGGTAGCTTGGAAGAGGGGATGTTTTAATGATTTCCATTTGTCAATTTTTGAAAGCCTAATAAGCTCTCCTTTCTTCCTGCTTTTCTCTCCTTGTAATGGGCCTTACTACTTTGTAGTTGGTCTTTTACGTCTCATCCCCCATCTTTTAATTGAGTCATTGTTATTCAGCAAAAAAAATATTTAAAAGTTCTAAAACCTGCTCCCAAAGGGGCTGTTGACCAGCCCTCCATGGGCCTTACTTTATTGACTTCTAGACTTCCTAAAATACCCTTTGACATTATGACATTATGCCTTATAACAAAAAAGAAACCAGAATTAAACTATTCCTAAATTACCCGTATTTTCCCAGCAAATTTTTGGAGCCCCCTCTTTTGTTGTGGTTTCCACAAGATCTGATTCTTGTTAAGCCAAGCTATGGCCGTTGCATCATCAATATATATATATATATATGGCTTAGACAGCTACAGATAATAAGTCAAGCAGCTAAGGCCATCAAAAGTGTCCATGCAGTCAACAGCCAAAGAAAATAAGTCCGTGATTGAGGCAAGGGAAAAATCTTCCAAAGGGCCTTCCAAAAGCGTCCAGCTAATCTGTGACCATCCAAGTGGTGGTTCACTGACAGCTGTTGGGATAAATGAGTTAATGGATCACATCTACAATACATAGGGTAGGCTACATGGAACTGAGGTCCACCAGATATTATTTGTTCTTTTGCACACAGCTGAAAGGTTAAAATATCATCCACAGGTCGACAAGAACTGACCTGTTTCTCAAGCTGATGCTTTGCATATAAGTTCTTAACCAACTCTTTCTTCTCTTCCAGCTCCTTTGTGAGATGTCCATGTGCAACTTCAGCCCTCGAGCACCTGTCCAGCAGCTCTGCACGGTGCCGAGACAGAAAACTCACTTTGTCTGCAAGGACCCGGATGCATGCTCGGAACTCCGCAGTACAATCATCTTCATTGTCATTAATGGAACTGCAAGTGGATAACAACTACTACATTTAAAACCCCAATATATGCCCCCCACACGAAAAGCTTTACCCAAATACAATTTTTACCTTTTCCAACTGAAAGGATCAGGTATAGTGAAAAACACAACAAAACAGATTAATGCAACTTTTATACAGTGGCTCATCTAAGAAAAATTGTATTTCAATGTCCAGATAACTGTCCACTAGCGCCACATCCCATATACCACTCAAATACACCAAATCTCCCCATTAGATGATATATATATAAAATAAAATAAAAAGAAACCAAATTTACACCTGGGAAAAAAATTAAACCTCCTAAGCAGAAATGACATACTCGGAAGAGCCACTAAGATAAATGCTTGATAGATTACTTACGTGGCCAAAGAAAGTGCCAAAGCACGTAAGGAATCAGCAAAGTTAGCCACTCCACCACTTGCAGTAATGCAGTTCCTCAGTCTTTCAAAAAGGCTGCGCATTTTCACAGCTGAGGCACGAAGTGCACTATACTCTGAAGCCCTTCTATCTGCAGCACAGAGATGAGTATGGGCTTCCTCTCTAGCTTCATGTAGGCAATTCTCCAAGTGAGCACAGTTTAACTGATCACAGAGAACAACTCCATCAGAATCATAAATGAACATGTGCTAACATAATTTATCAAACAAACACTGTTATAAAGGGCATTTGTATTGGCACAAAAAATACCACTCATTATTCTTGTTTGAAACAGCAGCACATATCACACGTATCGCACTTGTCTCGCGACACATGCAATACGTGTGAGATTTTCACTTTATTTTGTTTGAAACAGCCTGCAAGACGCGATACCCATACAGTATCGAGCCTCGTAGCCCGTATTGCAAGTTCCCAAATCTTTTTAAAAACTCTTCTTTTGTTTTAGTAAATTTGTTGTGGATCAAGCTTCCTAAAGCTAAATCTAGGACTCCACTTGAGTCCATTTTAGTTTAAACCTTGTATTTGAGCCGGATGGACAAATCGAAGGTGAAACCCAAAATTTCATCAACAACTTTGGTAAGTGCCCTATTTTTGCTCCAATCCTTCTAGACTTTTTATATGTCATGCATATGTGATAGATCTATATATTCATGGAGTTAAAAGTAATTATTGGAAATTAAAAATATTTTTTTATTTTTTTGAAAAAAATTAAAGAAAACTCAAAAAATCATACCAAATGGGCATTGTTTTGTTTGTTTTTTTATGAGATACTACATCTCATTATGCAAATAATATGTCAATTTGGTATGACATAATTATTATTTATTAAATGTATAAATAATGCTGAAAAATGCTAAAAATAAAATAAATAAAATAAAATAACAGGAAGCATATTAGATACATTATGTTTCTCTTAATTCTACTATGTTTTATGTATATATATTTTTTAATTTTTCTTATATTTTTTTATAAAAAAATTTTAAAAATCAGAAAGTTACAGAAAACATTTTGAACATTTTGAAACATATTGAGACGGAGAAATGACATTATTGTTTGAATTATGCATTTGTGTCATTGACTATGTTTTATGTATGTAGATTTTGTAGCATTATTATGCAGTATACTGTTATTTATCAACCTTTAACACTTAAAAGTTCCAGACATGTACCACAACGTGTGTCACGAGGGCACCGGTTTCCAACTATTGATCCCTCAGTGTATAATGAAGTGCAATGATTTATAAGTGTTTAATGATGCTAATTATAACATTCCTAAAGTTTCATTCAAAAATTCCAAGGATTGCATAGTGTTTCCATAGATTCCATAGGTGACAACATGTCATGGGGTGATGGTTCTCCCAACCATCATAGATGATGGTTTTCTACATGTAATGATTCCTAAGTGGTTGAGAGCTAATGATTCACGAAACCTCAAGGGGGTAAATGGTTGAGAGCTTATGGAATACCCATTCATCTCTGGAGCCATTCGGTATTTCAAGCAATTGGTGAAGCATGAGGAGGCTTTACACAAATTTTAGGTGCCTACAGCTATAAAAGGGAATGCCTTGTAATCATTATTTATTTGTGAATTGAGCAAGGAAGGCAGAGTATGGGAGGAGATATTCCCACTTGACTCCCTGTGTTATGGTGTAAATATTTTCTCTAGTTCACAAAATTTGTTAAACGAAATTGGGGGGTCTAAGCTCAGCAAATTAAAAGAAGTCTCTCTTCCCTAAGTTAGCATCATCTAAGTTGACAAAAAATAAATAAATAAATAAAAATAAAACAGAAATGAATCAGGTATGAATAGCTGGGAATATATCCAACATTAAAAACAACTATACCAAGTATATATCCAACACGTTTATAAAAAAAAGTATATATCCTATACCAAGAAGTACCATGCAATTCAAAAAATGTATATTAGAAGGAAATCGTTTAAAATAAGAAAGTGAAAAACAGACAAAATGAACTCCTTAAGTTGAAACTATGAACCATTAAAATTTTACCCAGAAAATAATGAACAAAATAAAAATCTAGGCTTCATAGTTTGACACTATCATCCTATAAACTCATCAAATAAAGACGTTGATAAACAGACTAATGCTTAGAAGCATGATACTACCTTTGTGCAATTTTCTATGAAACCAAATCGATGAGAAAAATGAATCCCTTGACTCGTCCAAAATTACCTGAGATTCATCCAGGAGTTTCCGGTTGATTTCCAACTCTCCCTGAAGGGTGTCAACCTCCTCCATTGCAGCTTTAAGCTTGTTTTCAGTGTCACTGCACAGGTTCGACTTGTCTGCAAGTGCATTTTGTAGCTCCAACACAAGATCACTCCCATTTTTAGAGGCTGAACCTGGTTCCACTGCAGTTTCACTAGGTAACATGCTCAGAGGCTCCAATGTGGTCCCAGCAGTTGAGATGTTTGACAGTGCCATATCCATCTGCTTCACCATCTTCTCTTGTCCTGCATTATCACCAACTTGCAGTTCATCTCGTTGTGGCTCCACCATTGATGAATCCAACTGAGGATTTAGAATGCCAGAAGAATCTGTCATATTTTCATCCACCCCTTCTCTGGCTTTGCCAGGTTGCCTGGGAAACTGCTCTAGTTTGGAATCCAATGAAGCCGATGTACAAGAAAGCTCATCCATGGGTTCAGTAGAGATGAAAGGCATGTGGGCTTCTCCATCGCCTGATATTTCAGACTTGCAGTCATCAACCTTTACAGCCAAATGTGTATTATACTCAGACACATCCTTGCTGCCTGAAAGCTTCTGCCCTTGCGAATATTGATCAGATAATCTCTGCTCCAGCTCTTGAATCCGTTTCTCATATGACAAGCACTGCATCTGCTTCATCCTAAGCATTGACTGAATATGTTTGACATACTCATCCTTTTGATGCAGGGCTTCAGTTGTCTTCTCCGCCACATTCTTCAGCACACTATCGAGCTTTGTATCATCCAGCAACTCATATTCAATTTCAGGGCCGAGTGAACAGATTAGGGCAATTGCAGAAGCAAGTTCAGCTTTCAGTCTTGCATTTTCAACTTCCATTTTGCTGGTTCCAGCAATTTCTGATGACTCATAGCCCTCAATAAACTCCTCAGAGTCGTATTTATCAGATGGCTCTACAGAATTTTCTTCAGCATCAACCAATTGAGAACTATCATTTGACATGGAAAATGACTCTTTCGATATTCCATGCTTCTCACCTTTAGAAAGAATTCCAACCAAATGCTCAGGAGCGTAACGGTCAACCTCAGCAATATCAATCTCAAGCAAATTAATGTCAAAAGGAGTTATATTGACATCACACTGATTGGGAGTATCATACAATCCCATGGATGCTAATATATCCCGAGGTATGAATACACTCTGTGCTTTCAAGAACTCCTCTCGTCTTCTGACCTCGACCTCCCTCTTTGTTGCAAGCCTTTCCGCCAATTGTCCAGCCATGCCCATGTAAAGCTTCATTGAAGCCTTCCTTCTCACCACTTCTGCAAGGCAGGCTCTGTACGCAGGACCGATCCCACGTACCAGCTTTAGATCTTCAAAATGATCATTTTGACGCCCCATCGCCTCCTTGAAAGCAGGAAATTGTAGACGAACATCCCTGACCATAAATTGAATATATGCTACCTTTTGCATGTAATTATGCACAAAGAGATTCATTTCATTCTTTTTATCCAAGCAGAAATCGAGCAGCTTGGAAATTGAGCGATCGCAAACCTTCATCTTGGGTATGTGATGCTTGTCATGGACATCATACATGGGACCCAGTGCTGAAACTGCATCATGGGGACGGAGTGAGGCAGACAATTGGCAGCTTAGACAATCATCCACGAGTTTCTTCACCGTGTTGACATCTTTGCTGCATCAAAGCACATGTGAATTTTTTTTTTTTTTTTTTGATAGGAAAAAAAGAATTTATTTCAAAAAGCAAAAGGGGAACAA
>JAOXJP010000003.1:12078158-12096776 GCA_025762735.1 Platanus orientalis | reverse complement strand
ACTAGAAACCGAATAATCCCCCAAGGTTCGGCATCTTAGGCCCCAAAAACAAGCCAAATCTTTGGCTTTAGAGTATATATTAAAAGCTGGCTCACTATGACCTTCAAAAACACTTTGGTTCCTCTCTAGCCAAAGAGCCCAACAGACCACAGGGAAAACCAAACTCCAGATAATCTGCCCTTTCTTAGGGATCCTCCAAATACCCCAAGACGAAAAGAGCGCATCCAAGCTAAGGGGGTTATCCCAAGATAATCCAATCTCTCTAAAAAATATAAACCAAACCTTGTGTGCATACGGACAGTGAAGGAAAAGGTGTTGAATACTCTCTGCATCATCTAGGCATAAGGAACAAGCATTCGGAAGATCTTTTTGGTTATAACAAAGCCTAGTTACACAGTTGAGGCTGAAGAGAGAGAGAGAAGATCAAACTGTAAAGGATCAAGTTACACTTTTGTAGGTGTTTGTACAGCAATGCATATTAGCAGATAAGTTCTAAAATATCATATCATATAAAGTCGTATTACCTGGGAAGACAATATGTTCTAGAGTAGAAAATTTTGGGTGCAATATTAATATGAGACTCGCACGGAAATAATACAATATTTCAGTAGAAGGTTCCAGAAACTTAACAATCAGTTTTCAGTTTTAGGGGAAGACGAACAAAGACCAATTCGGGGAAATGCCAGGCATTTAAAAAAAAAAATGTGTTATCTACAACAAGGTTGACTGATTTCATCAATCAAGCTAGAAGACCAAGAGCCTAAAAACAATTTCACATAAGATGTTGTATCACAAGCTATCATTGATAATCAATTAATCTAAACCAAGAAACAAGAGTACCACGAATGCAACCGAAGCTAAGAGAAAATGATTAAGAAACCAACCTCAAAGACTGCATTATACTCTTTTGTTCATTGAGATATTGCTGATGTTCTTTGATCATTAACTCTAAATCCCTAATTGCAGCACAAGCCTTGCTAGAAAACAGATCTTCAACCTGCCGCTTCAGTTCACCGAACACCTGCTTAAGTTGAGAAACCTTCATCTCAAATTGCCGGTGTGAGCTGCTACAATTATCGGCACACTTCTGCAAATTTTCCTCCTTAACAAAATCAAGCAAGCATTTCCGGGTTGGTGTCTGCAGATTTGGATGAAGCTTGCATGATCTCAATTTCTCTATATCCCTTCCCAAATTCACCAAGAGGTCTGAATGATACCGGTGCTGCTGTGAGTAACACTTCATGAAGTCAATGTACATTTGGTGTATCATCCCATAATAATGTTCCATACTACCTCTGGCAGTCTCCATAGCCTTCTCTTGCACCCTTAGCTCTCTCAGGAGCCTCTCACAATGCTCGAATTTCACTTGGGTACAAGAGTAAATCGCACGCCCCCGTTGGAAATGGTATCTGAATTGCCGTTCATATGAAGGCAATGCCTTGAGAGCAGGGTCTGAAGCATCATCCAAAGGGTGTGGATCTTGTGAAGGTGATGGCGATGGAGGGTCATTGACTTCAGAGATATCAATTTGCTCCCGCAGAGGCGGCGGGGAATCACTCAGCAGTCTCGAACGGTTGTAGAGGAAGACTTCACGACCATCACAGGGGAGTTTGTATGTCGACAAGGGCCGTTGGGACTCAAGCTTCATGTCCATACAGAGAAGAAGCTGGTCATTGAAATGGATCCCTGAAACCGACTCTATGTGACGCTGAACCGCCTCAACAACCGTGGTTTCATCGCAGTCAAGCTCGAATGTGAGCCCATTCTCTGCAATATGAACCAATAGTTTCCTTCCTGGAACAAAATCCTCTGTCACATCCGAACTCATCTTAGCCCCAAAATAAAAATCTCTACCGCAAAACCCAACAAACAAAACAACAACCCAATTCCAAAATTTCACAAGGTTGCTCGATTATGGCTGAACCCAAATCAATTTCACAACAAAATCATCAAACCCGCCAAATGAACTTATCCAGTTAAATCCCAAACCAATAAACCCAATTCAATTCAACCACGCACAGACAAATTACTTCACCTCTTCCAACAATTCTGCCACCAACGACATAATCCCAAACTTTTAACCAAAAATGAAAACAAAACAACTTTTAGCCTCCACGGAAAAGGTAATTATCACAAACCCACCAAGGAAATCTTCAATAAAACCCAAAATCCCAGAAAAGAACAAACAAAGATGTCATCGATAAAACCCTAAATCTAATTCCCTCGACCCTTGCTCTTGGCACGAACCGGAAATAGCGTATTTCTGCAGCCTACATGAGAAACCCAGAAGCGGAAACTCATTAAACAGGGATAACCAGCAAAGTCACCAACCGATTTGGAACACGAAAAATAAAAATTCTGAAGCAAACTTCAACGGCAGCTAAGATAATCGACCCATGAAAGCAATAGAATCGATTCCTTGTAGAGATAGATCAAGAAGAATTCCCAGTAAGGAACCCTGTTTTAAAAATCTTTTTTTGTTCTGGGTTTTCGTTTTTTAATCCCAGAGAACCTTCCGTGCCAAGAAACCCTTGGCAGAAGGACTCTCTCTTTAAAAGAGCATGGATGTAGCACAGCTTTGTATCTCTCTTCATTTATTTTACCATATTTAATAATCAAAAGAATAATATTACCAATATCTAATAATCAAAGAATAATATTACCATATCTAAAAGAATAGGATGTTCTGTCTAGGATTTGGTGTCCAGGACATCAGAGGACGTCATATGGAATAAAAAGGGTGGGTAATGCATTTTTTGAATATGAAATATGCATTTTATTCTATATGACGTCCTATGGTGTCCTGGACACTACCCTAGACACCAAAACGGGACAAAACAGCTTTTCCTAATAAATAATTAAAGAATCATAATAGATTTTTTATAAGCAATGGTCTCTATTCCTATAAGTCTCATCCAATAACCAAATTTAAAATAAAATAAAATAAAAATATTCTTGAGTGACGATCTACCAGGACACGTGTTTCATCGTAAAAGATCAGGATCCACAATTGATTCTTGATAATTTTTGGGTTAGGATATTTCTTTGGTGTGGGACCCATTTATTGGTGGGTCTGGATCCTCTTAACACAAGTTGCAAGTCCCCTCAATTTGATTCTGGTTATTTTTTGGGTTAGAATATTTCTTTGTTGAGTCCCATTTATTGGTGGGCTTGGATCCTCTTTAGTCTTTACACAGGTTACAACTTACAACTCCTGGGCTCCTTAGGCATTGGCATAGTGAAAGGATCCTGCGGGTCCAGACCAATACTCTGCCTATCCAAAAATAAATCTAAGTAAAATTAGGTTAGTTGTAGGTTGTAGCCCTGTAAGATCATTAACCCTCTACTGGGTCTCTTCTCTTCTGGGTTGTTGATTTTTCAGAAAATTGTTACCCACCCTCTTAACTGTCACGGAAACCATAGATGGATTCAAATAAATTGGTTTTTGGTGCCAGAGATATCATAACCTCTTCACTCTCATTTTTACATGCAAAAAAATATCACTATCACACATGGTTTTAAAAATCGGTCGATTTAAACTGGATTGTCTGATTCTGATTCAATTACTTCATGCCAATCAATTTTATCGGCTACAGATTGATGGGATCATATGGGAATCGATTATTTGAATCCTGGATTGGCCCATCAATGGAAAATAAAACATCAATCTGCATTAGATCGAAACCATGGTCTCATGATTTCTCCAACGGCATTAAAGCACAGGTAACAGACTAATAGAAGTCTATCTCATGCATATCACATCCATGATATGACCCACCTCATTGATTGGTTTTTGTTGGCTTAGAACTATTAAGCTAACTGACAATTAACTTGGAAGAAAGCCATTCATCTCCACTGGTTTCATTTTGGCGAGGATGGCACGTGTAAGGAGTCTACCATGGTAGGCTTATCAGATGGAGTTAGGTGAGTGGTAGTAATTGGAGAAAGGAAGTGGGTTGAGGAGACTGAACATCAACCAATCAGGACAAACTAGGGCAGTAAGGAGATAAAGGACTGCATGTGCTACATGAGGGGGAAATAAGGTTGTTGTGGAGTCAACTGAAGACAGCCAAGTTCTGGTCACGGGGTTGATCAGGCCCTCAGGTAACCATATGGGGGTTGATATCCTCTGTGACATGAAGATTTACACCAGGTTTGGAGCCACCACTCATGGGGTGCCAAGTGCAGTCAGGTACTGACAAAGTGTATGGGCTGTCAGTAGCTGACTGCACCTGGCACCCCATGAATGGAGCCTCCTAGCCCCTCATAATCTTCACGTCGCAGAGGATATTATCCCCCAATATGGGCGGTTGGGGCTGAGTAGAAGCAAGGTTTTCATCATTATATATATATATATAGGGATGTTTGATGCGGGGAGGTTTTTAGTAGTTGATAACAAAAATATTAAAAATGCGAATTATATATTATTCTATAGTTTTTCCCCTTGATAATACTTAAAAATCATGTGTTATCTTTAAAGAAGTCAATGGATTTATAATCGATTTTAGCGACTTCAGTACTGGTGAGTACAGTTAATTTTTATGAATAAGTATTATTGTATCTTATAGGTGATAGGGTGAAACCAAATTATATCGATAAATCGTCCTAAGAAAACAATAATTTAAAACCATCAACAGGGGTCAACTTTTAAATGCTTTTTTAAACACAAGTCTTTGGGCTAAATGAATATGGATCCAAATGAAGTGGTGGAGCTATATTCTATTGAAAGTAACTGGTTGGAAAAAGAATGTGGGATTAGACATAAGTGATTCATGGTAAATGGGATGATTTCACATTAGATTGGCTAAGCTTCTTTGAATGACATAATTTTGCCTGCTTGAAGTTTCAAGGAAGTAGATTAAAGGTGGCAATTCTTGACTAAATCCGTCGACCCAACCTGACCCACCAACTAATCTAGGGCTCCAATTGGTTGTTTAGTTCTTACTCTCAATGGTCAATACATTTTAATCTACCTCTACCAGGCATTTTATTAAATGCCACCAACCTTAACCCAAACACGGCCCATTTCCTAAGGTTGCGTGGACATTTGTTAACCTAATTAATAAACGGATAGATACTTAGCTGTTATCCTCAATGGTCAACCTGGTATATTGCTATCCTTATTGAGAACGTACGACCTCAAAGAAATTATTAGGAATGGAATGGGTGGAAAAACACATGCATTTTATAATTAGGAATGGTTGAATACTTGAAATGACTGTTTCAATAGCTGTAGTTTTTCAAGCTTAAACAAGAATTATTAACTTGAATTGACTATTTCAATAGTTATAGCTTTTCAAGCTTAAACAAGAATTATTAAATTGAAATGACTATTTCAATAGTGGTAGTTCTTCAAACTTAAACAAGAACTATTATTCCCAACGCTCTGTTGGCGTGTTGTGACACTGCCTTTCTTAGAGATGGGTTACGGCCTCACGGGTTCAATCCATTTAGCAGAATTATATCCACAGTTGTGCATTGACATCTCCTACTCCTACGGTGTTGCAGGTCCTGCACTAGGTTGTGGGTGTCAGCAGGCCCATCGTGCTTCCAAAAAAGTTTTTATTTTTTCAACTATATATTTGTTTTATTTTATTTTATTTTGGTTACAAAATGATAATGACAAAATTTATATTAAAAACAAAAAAGATTAAACAACAAAGAGTTCATTAGGAAAATTAAAGAGGAAGGAAAACAAGCTGAGCAAAACAAAGGAACTGATACATGTGCAGCAACTAGCCCTTACAACCCAACAAGTTATTGGATCAAATAAATTATAGTCCGTGTGGGTGGCCAATAAATAGAGGAAACCAAGTTTTTATGCCATATTACAACTAAATAAGAAGAGCTAAACAAACCCAAGAAGTTGCTATAATTGGTAAGGAGTTAATGAAAATTTGAAGCTTCATCAATGGAGGCTCTAGTAAACAAAAGTAAGTCATCTGCAAACATAAAAATGGAAAATGGGTTTACAAGCACATCCAATCTATCATTTTCTTAGCTAAAATCAATTTTTAATACAAGCCTTCTTTCAGTGATTTTCTTAAGAGTATACCATGTTCAAACTAATAACAATCATGAATGGTTTGGTCAGGAACAAAACATTGGCTAAAGGATGGAGTCTGCCTAGGAATGTATCTTTTTGACAATGACTTCTTCGGATGGTATATTGTAGGATATGTTACACCAGATTGATGGGTATGAAATTTGATCACTTCCAATGGTGATAAATTTTTGGTATCAAAACAATGTATGGTTCAGCTCTTTTGGAAAATGGCCAGTTTTAAAGATGTTATGAACAATATTAGAAATGACAAGTTTGATAATTTCCCAATAAGTATGATAATATTACTGATAATATTACCTAATAACACATGTTCAACTCTTTCGTTGGAGCAATCTAATTCACTATATGCTCAATTTTCACATATTTGAGAGGCTAATCAAGATGTTGAAACTACTCTTGAGATAATATTTGCTTCAAACATTGCGAAAGTTAGGATAGATTCCATGATTATAGGTAAGCATGTCAACGATTTGGGCTGAGCCCAGCTTTTCCCAGCACATTAGCTAAAAGAGCTTAATTAGAGGCTAAGGATCAGTTCTGTGAGCTTCAAACAAGGCTCAAGCTTAATTCATGATGAACCAAGCTCTGAGCTGAGCTGAGCTACCGACTCATTAACAGCCCATTGAAATCCCTAATTATAGTGTTAAAAAAGGTTTTGATTGAACTGAATTAGGTAGGATGGATCCGATCGATGTTCTCTTATCGAGACATCTAATAAGAGCTGACACATACCTATCAAAAATAAATAAATAGATAGAGACAAGTACCATCGATAAACTAGCTGATCAAATCTCCATCAGTTATCTTACCCAAAAAAAAATTCTCCGTCAGTTAACCAATGAATTCTTGATTTTTAAGCCTTGAAATTTTTGTTTACAAAAAAGTGGATAAGCTCGTTGTTGCTGATGTTGGTGCTTTTTCATTGCAACTTCATCCATGTAATAAAAGTTTGGCAATTGTTAAAAACTTGAGCATTGATTTCTTTTCTGACTCTTGTTAATTAGATTGACTTCCAAGTCAATGCTTTTGGTACAATCATGTAGCCTAAAGTCTTTTGAAGATTTGTGGGTCCCACTGACTATAGCAAGTGAGATCTCTCTAAAATTTTCATCTCTTCTTGTGTTGATTCTCTATTATTTTATTATAACTGTTATAGGTTGACCTGCTCTTAGAGAAGGTACGGTTAGATCTTTCTTAATCTATAACTGGGCCTAGAATCTTGTATTCTGAGTATCATATAAAGAGTTTAGAAAGTGTTACTCTTGTGAAAAGTGTTCCCCTTGTTGAGTTGGAAGAAAATTAGGTGCGAACTAATTTCGTGAGAACTGTGTAAACCGCACCAGGGTGTGGACACATCAGCACCAAAAACTGCTAAGCACACCTCCAAAAAGTGTAAATCAGTTTTCGATGCTGATGCATCAGCCCCTCTGGTGCCGTTTGAACAGTTCTCATGAAATTGGTTCTCATGTAGTCCGAGCCCTGTTGATTTTGCATTTTTCACCTTTATTTTAGAACACACTTAAAATCCCTTGGGGAAGGGAGTAGCTCTTGAGGAGATTGTGACTTGTTAAAGGATGTGTGTGATCGTGTGATCTTTATAATCTCTTTGTTTCGTAGAATTTTTTTTCTTGATTTTCCTCTCCCATGGGTGTAGCCCTAATTAAAATGAACCCACAAATCTTGATTTATTTGTAATTTTTTTAATTTATTTTTGAGCTGTCATCAACACCATGGTTAAGCTTTTCTCACAATGGTGTGGTTTTTGAAACTATTGGTATAATTTTTTTTACTTCATGCTTGCTATTAAGTTGTGATTTGGATTGAACATTGATAGATTTATGGTTGTAAGTAAAGGATGGGCATTTTTACACAGTACATATTAATGTCATGGTACTTTGAAATTTTAGTCCGATATGGTTGACACAAATGAAATATCACAGCAAATCCATTCTTCGATAGGGGCACAAGTCGATTGCCCATCGTTCTAAGTGAATCGAGGTTTAGAGAAACTGAGTTCTAAGAGTTGAAAGGAATTGATGAAGCATAGAAGCTCTTGCATATATATGTTTACTATCAATCGGGTGACCAGCTGATTTATCAAAAAAATCTAGTGTGCGCCTGATTTGCTTGTAATCATTTCCATATCAATAAAATCCCATGGATGATAAGTCAGAGCAAAGGTCAAGTCTCTAGAATCATATACAACTAACTAGTCTATACCTCGTAATACATAATCAAGTGAACTTGTTCCTAGCCTTGGATGAGCGTGGAATCCCACTAGGTGTTGCTGATGCAACTCTAATTCCAATAATTGCGTGGTTTATGTGGCTTAAGATAAAATTATCACGAATAACGTTGTAAAAACACCCAAAAAAAAATCAAGCACGCAGATGGAAGACATAAATTTTTGTGTTAAACGAAATTACTTAGGTCCATGGAATGTGAGAGAGATATAAGCTCTACAAACTGAGAAACACAAGAAACGAGAGACTATTGTCATCACTCTAATCTCCTCATAATCCAAAAGAAAAGAAAAATGAAAAAACTGTTACTATATAATGAATGATATGTGATTCTGTAAATAATAAGTATTTATTTCAAATAACCAGAAACTAATAAATAAAAAAATCGAAATGACTTATAAACCGGATGAATTGAAAAGTCAAAAACCGTAATTGATCAAGGTTACTGTCTGACACTATATCCTTAAGACAGATTCCCCCCCTAGCAATGGTGCTTACGAACTTCTTAGACATCTACCTCCCAAGATACAATGATCAAATATACAAAAAAAAGCACTACAATCTGTATGCCTTGTAAATCGAAACTGTGTTTTTCCTCTCTCCTATACAGACATTATGATAATTAATTTTTCTATACTTAGAATGCATGAGAAACGAAATATTTATAAACCATTCATGATTATTCGGAATAGACATAGATACACAAGATTTTTTAACTTGTAACTGTTTAGAACATGCATGATTGTTCGGAACATACATGAGGGCAAAAGGGGCGAATGAATACATGATGGTAAAAGGGTAAACCACGTGAACGAATAGACACATTGTTTACTTGAAACGTTTGGAATTATAAAAATAATAATAGTTTATATAAATAGCCCACACCCAACCCAACCTGGCTCTGTGTGGTGCGGTGCACTGTGTGCGTGTGATTAAGCTTAGCCCATGTTGGCTAGGTTCTCCCCCTTCCACAAAACTGTGGTGCCCCTTGAGGCTCAAGTATATGTCCAAAGAAGATGTATATAAACCTCCATTTTTTTATGAGCTAACTAATGTAGGACTATTCAAGGTTTACACCATTTAACCAATGTTCAAGTGGACACTTTTGGAAACAAGTTCTCATTTACTCATTAACAGTTTTGAGCAACTAACCATAACGCATTATTCTTCTCATAGAGGTGAACACAAACCCATGTGGACCCACTTCAAACGTCTTATAAGTCCCACTTTAGTTCAAAGTTGACCAAACAGCCCTTTTTCAAAACCGTTTTTAATAATCCCCCACATAACTGAAATTGGTTTACAACAATGCAAATGAAAATGCATATGTGGACACAGAAAGATAGAGTACTTTTGAAAAGTTATTGTATATGGAGAGGTAACATATGACTTTGAACCTTTCTTTGTAAAATACTATAGGATTTACTAGCTAACCAATGAACATGACGTCTTGAACTGTTCAGTCATTTGTATAAACCAAGATAATAAAATTCACACAGCTTCTTTCCGAATAATTGATTCTCACGATTGTATTCATTTTGTTCATGAACAACTCTTAGATTTTATGAGTGTTTTAGAGAATTTAGCCTTATAATTCTCATAGAAGCGGCCCCTTTATGCTCATATAAGTGGTTCCTATTAAGAGTATCTTGTCATACTCTACTTGGATTTCTAAAGTATAAGAATTATTAAAAGCATTACTTATCATAATCTTTGCTACAAGCATCACTATTTTATCATAGGAGTGGGTAAGAGAAGTTTTCTTCGTAATAATACTACTAAGTCATATACAACTTTGTTGTCCCTTTGAACCTAGATCTTAGGATCTCTAATCATCTATGTAGGATTGTCATTATGACGACTTTTAAGACAGGCTTTAAAACTATTCCCCTCGATGAACAATTTTATTTGATCTCTAATAAAGCTTTTAATTAACGGATCCACAATATTATCTTCTAACATTATGCAATTAATGAAAATAATTTCATTTAAGAGCAATTATTTTATGGTATTGTGTCTATGACGAATATGTTGAGACTAATTATCATTATACATATGACTTTGTAACCTACCAATTGTTGATTGGCCGTCATAATGTATACAGAAAACAGGCACAGGTTTTGATCACATTGAAATATCTTCTAAGAAATGATGAAACCACTCAGCTTCTTCTCTTGCTTTAACCAAAGCAATAAATTCATATTTCATTATAGACCTAGTAATGCAAGTTTGTTTGGACAAATTTCAAGATATAGTTGCACCACCAAATGTAAAGATATATCTACTTGTGAATTTTGTGTCTTTTGAATTAGATATTCAGTTCACATCATTGTACCCTTCAAGTATAATTGGATATCTAATGTAATGCAATACATAATTCAGGGTATATCTCAAATACCTTAGTACCCTAACTAATGCCTTCCAATGGTCTACCCCTAGGTTAATTATGTATCTACTCAACTTATTGACAGCGTATGCTATATCCAATCGAGTATAATTAATTATTTACATTAAACTATCTATTATTCGAGAATACTCTAATTGAGATATACCCTTGCCTTTATTTTTAGCTAGATGAAGATTTATGTTTATAGGTGTTCTTGCGAGACTGTTATCATAAGTTTTGAATTTTTTAAGTACTTTCTCAATATAGTGAGATTGAAACAAAACAAGTTCATCAGTTGTTCTAATAATCTTTATTCTTAGTATCATATCTGCAACACCTAAATCTTTCTTGTCAAATTTGCTAATTAACATCCTTTAGTAACTTTAATAATATCATTATTGCTACCTATAATGAGCATATCAACATAGAAACATACAATGACATAGCCATTTATGGTATTTTTAACCTACATTTGTCACACTTGTTAATTCCAAGCCCACTTAACATCATTACATTGTCAAATTTTCATGTCATTGCTTCAAAGCTTGTTTTAGTCCATAAAGTGATTTAACAAGCATAGACACTTTCTTTTCTTGTCTAAGAACAATGAACCCTTCTTGTTGTTCCATATAAATTTTTTCATTCAATTCACCATTTAAGAATGTCATTTTAACATTCATTTGACATATCTCTAGATTATACAATGTTGCAATAACTATTAACATATAAATGGATGTTATTCTTATAACTATGTATCGAAGTAGTCCACACATTCCTTTTGTTTATAGCCCATAATAATAAGCATGGCCTTGAATTTGTCAATTAATCCATCAACTTTCAATTTTCTCTTGAATATTCATTTATATCCTGAAGGTTTACTACTTTGTGAAAGATCAACCAGTTCACATATGTGGTTTTGCAAAATGAAATCAATTTCACTATTGACAACCTTTTTCCAAATAGGTGCCTCAAGAGTGGACATTGTTTCCTTAAAACTTTGAAGCTTATTTTCTAACAAATAGGTTAGAAAATCTAGACCAAACGATTTTGATTTTTTTGTCCTTTTAGTACATCTAGGTTCAACTTCATCTCTTTTGTAGTGTTGAGAGTTGTAGTCATAGTTTCATAAGCTCTTTTAAGAGATTTTGACTCTTATGTAGACTTACAAGGAAATACATGTTCAAAAAATGATACATTCCTAGATTCAATAATGGTATTAACATTTATATCAGGAATTTTGATTTATGAACTAGAAATTGATATGCATTACTATTATGAGCGTAACTAATGAATATGCAATCAACTGTTTTAGGTTCTATTTTAATCCTTTTAGGAATAGGGACCACTACATTTGCTAAACACTCCCACACTTTTAAGAATTTATAAGAAGGTATTCAACCTTTCTATAATTCATAAGATGTCTTAATTAGATTTCTTGTGACGCATCTTATTGAGAATATAATTTAAAGTATTACTTCCCCCACAAGTTCTGAGGTAAACTAGAACTAATCAACATAGCATTCATCATTTCCTTTAAGATTCTAATTTTTTTATTTAGCAGCTTCGTTTCGTTGAGGTGAATAAGGTGTAGTAGTTTGGTGAACAATACCATGTTATAAACAGAACTCACCAAAAGGTTATTTATATTCACCACCTATATCACTTCTTAGAGCCTTAATTTTTTTACTAAGTTGATTCTCAGCCTCATTTTTATAATGTATAAACATTTCTAAAGCCTCATCCTGGCTCCTTAACAAATATATATGGCAATACCTTATGCAATCATCTATGAAAGTAATAAAGTACTTTTTACCACCTTTAGTTTGAACAAATTTCAAATCACAAATATCACTATGAATTAATTCTAACAGTTCAGTATTTCTTTCAATGGAAAGAAAAAGTGATCTAGTTAATTTTGATTCTAAATAAGTTTCACATTTATGATATGAATCAATATGAAATTTAGGCAAAAGTTTCAAATTAATTAATCTATATATAGTATTATAATTAACATGTCCTAGTCTACCATGCCAAACATTAGATAACTCAAGCATATAAGAAGAAAATGTATTTTTATTAATATTAGAAATAATAGTCATTACATTCATTTTAAAGAGCATATTGCTCATGTACCCATTTCCCACATACATCCCACTCTTGGTGAGTACAAATTTATTAGACTCGAAAACCAACTTAAAGTCCTTACTCAATAATTATCCAGATATAAGGTTATTACGGATGTCTGACACATATAGAACATAATTGAGAGAGTTCTTTTTTCGAAGTCATCTTTAAAACCACATTTCATTGTCTTTCAACCTTAGAAGTTGCAGAGTTACCCATAAAAGGTTGTTTTCCATTATTCATTGATTGATATGATAAGAACATTTTCTTGTCTGAACAAATATGAAAAGTAACTCTGGTGTACACCCACTATTCTTTGGTGATTCCTACCAAATTTACTTCAGATACCACTATAGAAAGTTTCATCTCAGAAACATTTTTTGAGATATAATCCACTTCAATCATGTTGACTTAAGTAACTTTTTTGTTGCAGTCATCTTGATCATTACGTTTGCAACAATCCTTTCCACGATGCTCTAGTTTATCACACAAGTAGCATTTTCCTTTGAACTTTAGAGAAACCACCTTTAGGACCCTGGTTTGGGTCTTAGCTAAAATGCTTCCTTTTCTTGTTATCAATTTTCTGTACTTACTCCATAACATTTACCTTAGATTTAATGGAGTGATTCCACACTTCTCTTTCAGAACCATGATTGTCTTCTTCAATCCTTAATCTCATGATCAAGTCTTCAAGTTACATCTTCTTACGCTTATGCTTCAAGTAATTTTTGAATTCTTTCCATTATGACAGTAATTTATCTATTATTGTAGCCACCTAGAAGTAATCACTTAAAGACATTTCTTCAGCATGATTTCATGTAACAAATAATTTACCCATAATGAACTTCATTCTAGCATCATCCATTTTGTACTTTTTGTCCAAAGAGTCCCACAACTCTTTTACAATATTGATTGGACTATACACATTATACAATGTGTTATCCAATCTATTAAGGATTTAGTTCTTACACAGAAAATCCACACGTTTCCATGCGACCACAACAACAATAATTTGCTTATCAATCTTGTTTTCTTTGAGAACAAGAGCATCCTCGTAAAGAAACTTTTCCAAATTAATGTTGTGAGATATAACAACATTTTCTGTTACCATCTCTTAAAATCAATGCTATTGAATTTTTTTGGTTTTTCTCTATAGTTACCAAGAATAGGGACAAGAGAAACAACTGGCATCATAGTGGGTGTCACAACCATATTTTCATTTTCGGTTGTCATTTCTGTTAAAATTTATTGAAACAAAAATTTAAATATGGATGATAATATGAAATTAAAACAGAAAAATCGTTCACCGAATCCGCAAAGAATAAAGTATAGAATATAAAATGTCTTAAGATTGTTACTATATAAAGAATGATATGTGGTTTTGTAAACAATAAGTATTTATTTCAGAAAACCAAAAACTTGTAAATAAAATAAATAGAAACAAATTACAAATTGGATGAATTGAAAAATCAAAAACCGCAATTGATCAAGGCTAGTGTTTAACACTGTCCTTAAGATAGATTTTTTCCCCTCGCAGTGGTGCTTGCGAACTTCTTGGACGTCTGCCTCTCAAGATGTAATGATCGAATAGACATAGAAGAAGCACTACAATCTGTGTGTCTAGCAAACTAAAATTGCATTTTCTCTCTCTTATACAGATGTTATTATGCTTAATTCTTTTGTATTTAGAATGCAAGAGGGATGAAAGATTTATAGACTATACATGACTGTTCAGAACAAACATAGAGGTACAAGATTTTTCAACTTATGACTATTCGGAATAGACACAAGAGCAAAAAAACACGAATGAACAAACACATATATGGCTGGTCGGAAACAAACATGAGGGAAAAAGGGTAAATCATGCAAACGAATAGACACATTATTTACTTGAAACGTTTGAAATTAAAAATAATAATAATAGTTTGTATATACAGCCCACACCCAACCCAACCCGACCCGATTCGGTGCGGTGTGCGCACATGTGTGTTTGGGCTTATCCCATGTTGGCTAGGTCCTCCCCCACTCCCCCTTCCATAAAGTTGGGGTGCCCCTTAGGGCCCAAGTCTATGTCCAAGGAAGATGTATATAAACCTCCAAGCTTTTATAAGCTAACTAATGTGGGACTATTCAAACTTTAAACCCTTTAACTAGTATTCAAGTGGGCACTTTTGGAGACAATTTTTCATTCACCCATTAACAGTTTTGAGCAAACCAACCATAAGGCATTATTCTCCTCATAGAGATTAATACAATCTCGTGTGGACCTGCCTCAACCTCTTGTGAGTCCCACTTTTAATTTGGCTCAAAGTTGATTAAACAGTCATTTTTCAAAACCATTTGTAACAAGAACTACCAAACCCTTTTTTGTAAACATTTTACATTATGCTTTCGAAAGCTTCTCAAACAATTTCCCCTCTCAAATTTCCTTCTCAAAATCACCTTCCTCTTCTTTACTTATAAGAAAAGATGACAACTTTTATTTAGAGTCAATTTCTAAATGGATGTTTAAACCCCCATTCATTGAATTAGATCTTGATTCAATGGGTGAGAAATAAGACATGACTCAATAGTCACCCCTTGGCCTTTTACAACTACCTCAAAGATTTTCATTGTGCTTTAACTCCGTCTCCTAAAGCATCCTTAAAAACCTATGTATAAACCAGTGTCACTTATAAACATAATGAGAAAACTCAAACTAGAATGAAAAGTTTAGGAGTGAACATATATCTCTTATTGATCATTGTATGATGATTTATATAAGTTTTCCTTATATTAGCTATATGATTGTAGGAAATTAAAAGAAATAGAAAATGAAAGATATAATACAAATTCTTAAGATTGGAGATTACAACAACTATACAAATTCCCAAAATTATAACAATTGTGCATATTTGAATTTGAAATGGGAAAATATATCCAAGACTCCTCAAGTTGGCATGTGGAAATTGTGAACACCTAACTTGTGAATCAGATGATGAAATCAAGTTGCTCCAAGGGGCTTAGTGAACACATCAGTAGGTTGATGTGCCATAGGAATATGTGACATGTGGATTATGCCATGTTGAAGCTTCTCACAAACAATTTGACAGCCAATTTCAATATGTTTGGTAAATTCGTGAAAGCCATGATTAGTGGAAATATTGTCGAGAGTTGTCTTATTTTGAAATTCCTAGAAGAGGTGAATAGGATATATGCGATTTTTCGGTTCTTTTAAATACTATTCAACCCTCTTTTGATTTACTTATTGTTATCTTAATATGCAACAAAAATTCTTTTAATTAAGTAAATCTCTTTTTGTGAACTTATTATAGACCATGAGGCTCCGTCATACACTATAGTGTTATGTATAGCAGAGCGGGAGCAGGGTTGATATGTTCCCTAAGGTTGCTTGAATAATCCTTTTATATGAACCTTAGTTAGAGTCACTTAATGAATTGCAACAATAAGATTGATCAACAATGTTTGATTGCAATGAGTGGTGAAGATATAACTATTAAGTCTGGAGGAGCACACAATTTTTATCATTGTATTTAATCAAGATGAATAAGGTGATCGATTAATAGTTTGTGCCTAATTAGATATGTTTGCACAATTACAAGTTCAACTAGATGTGTTCAATGTGTGGTGTGGCCAATTTATTCTATTAATTACAATGCTTGTGCTTAATGAGATGATGAATACAAAACCATAAGCACACAAAGAATCAAAGAATGCAACCACAAAGACAAGTCTTTATAGTGGTTCGATACACCAACCTACGTCCACTCTCCAATGCCCACTCTGGGGGTGTATTGATTTTATTAATAGTTATCTATTAACTATTACAAGGTACATCAATAAGACCTTACCTCTAGTGTCTCCGGTAAAGATGACTCTGCACTTGGTGTCTTTGGCAAGTGCTCACGAGTTCGGAGTCTCCGACTAACTCTCAATCTAGCTTTGGGTGTCTCTGGCGAAAGATTTCATGTCCAATAGCTCCGGCAGACATACTCAAGTGATGGATAAGAATGTAGCTTGGTTGTGGTGCTTCGCCTCTCAATAGGCAAATGTGACTATGGTCTTCACACCGGATGTAGAGAGCTCTCTATGAGATTTCCTAAGTTAGGCTCTTGCTATCTAAGGCTCTTTGAATGCTTCAAGGGCTTCTTCTCCAAGTCTTGGATGATAAATTGATCAAGAGTTTGTTATCAAGACTTGTTTCATCTTCTCTTTGATGATTTACCTATCTAGCTCAACATACATCATGTAAAGAGGGTTTTCAAATGATTTTTATGAATAGAATGATATAGAGGAGTTATGGGAGAGTCCTTAGGTTATTTGGGACTAGTCCTAAGCTCATATAGGTGAGCCAAGGCTTCCCAAGCCTTCTAATGGTCAAAAACAACGGTTAAAAATCTAACTGTTACGACCTTGGGTGCCCCCCACGACTCTGAGGGGCCCCAATTATACCACCCCGAGCTCCCTAGAGTACTCGCGAGCGCCCCAAGCCAAATTTTAGAACTTGAGTTTTCTGCAATTGCAAGCCGGACACCCTAAAGTACTCGTGGGCGCCCTAGAGTATTCGCAGGTGCCCTAGCTCCCTTATTTTTCAGCAAAGACACCTATGGGTAAAACGGCCATAAGTTTCTCTAGAAAACTTTAAATCCTTCGCCCTTTTTTTTGTTGAAAAGTAGACTTCTAAATCTTTCCATCCATATATGTATTGAAGTCTAATTCCTACTGAGGTAATATAGGTAGTCCTTGAAAGTGTCCTTAAAATTTACTAACCCAGACAGCACTAGTCAGCATAGGCACTTTTTCCCTAGTGAGCCCTTTTCATTCTTTTGAGCATTGGGCTCTTTGTGCATTTTAATTAGACCCTAATTAAGTCTTCTAAGTGATTCCTAGGGTCAACCATGATCTCGAGGTTTTGTGAGCACACGCACACCTATCATTTGGTCTCATATACCTGATTTACCTTTTTGTGCTTAGAACTGATGTCTTGGCTTCCTTGAGGTAGCTTGAGGCTTGGGATTCTTCCATGATGCTTGAGTTTCTTTAATAGTGTCATTCCGGCTTCGAGTCCGTCTTCTTGGTGCTTTTTCGGACTCACTTCATCGACTTACATAAGTATATAGTGTACATCATAAAGCCTTATACAACATGACCACTACATGTACACATTTTGTTTTGTGCATGGACATTGACAATACATAGACCTAACAGTTTTTTTTTTTTTTTTTTTGGATTCAATGAATCTAAAAAAAAAACTTTTGGAATTCATTAACGATCATGAAATATTAATCAAATGTTCATTAAACCTAGGTAAAAATCTTTGACATTCGTCATCAGTTACAATTCATTAACTAAGATTCAACGAACTTAAACAAAGATTCATCAAATTTAGATAAATTGTTGGCATTCTCACAATAGTTACAGGCTATTAATTAAGCCCATTAAGATGGAAAAATTATGCCCATTAAAGTTGAGAAATAATGAGCCTTATTAAGCCCATTGAATTGTGATTCTATAAATAGAACTCAATGTCTCACTTAGAAATTGTCAGAAAGAAAAGGGATAAGCTCTATCAAAATAAAGTCATGCGTGAAAGGGGATTTGGAGGAACAGTGATCAACAACAACAAACAGCCTTATCCCAACTATTTGGGGTCGGCTACATGAATCCTGTTCCGCCAGTCCGCTCTATTTAAAGCCTTATCTGTTGTTAAATTACAAGCTTCCATGTCCCTCTTTACTACCTTTACCCAGGTCAATTTTGGCCTTCCTCTAGTCCTTCTAGCACCTTCAACTTGTATT
>JAOXJP010000003.1:12067106-12078058 GCA_025762735.1 Platanus orientalis | reverse complement strand
TACTTTCCTAACTACTTTAGCCTCGGGTATCCTCACCTAGACTTCTCATGATATTTACCAAGTTTGATAACTTGACAGTAAATTGCGAGATCTCTGTGTCTTCTTCCATCCTTAATTATTAAAGTTTTCTAGTCGGTTGCTTGAGTTCATAAAGCATTCACGGAGAACTACAGTCCGTAACCAATTGATTTAAGTCTCCATAATTTCAGTTACAAAAAAACTTGTCCACGTGACTAGGAGTGAAAATCTTGGGGCCCAAATCCTTGAAGTCAGTCTCCTTGATAAACTTCAGTTATTGTTTCTTTAATTTTCTTGATTCAAAAAATGTCAATACTGACGAGTTTTACTAACAGGTCTTGAAACAATCACTCTACTATAGTTTCTCACATTCTAAACTCTAAACCAAGTTATTAATCGTCAAATTTCCCTTTCTCATGCTTGTACAACCAGCACTTGTTCCACTCATTGAATTCCCTATATCCGCATTAGTTTGAGCCTCACCCTTGACAACTTGCAATCATTAGATCCCAAACAACCTCAATCAACCACATCCACAAGACCCTAATAGCCTTATTCACATAACCCTAAACCTTCTTATTTGAATCCCTTAATATTCTCCTTAGATGGAAATTTCAATAAAGTAGTTAACCCAAATAACAACCCTAAAAAACCCTCAATTAAAAACCCTAAACCCCAAGCATCCACCAAACTAAAACCTATGTGGCCACTCCTACAGGACCTTACCCTGTCTTACAATGAAGTTATATGTTGTGAACCGATAACCAAGGAGAAGATAGGAGCAAAATCACACCATGACATGAAGCATTTATCTATAAGAAATTGCATTACAGTAATAGTGGGATTCATCCTTCTGCCCAGCACAAACGATCAAAAGATTGACATTTGTTTGGTTTCAAATTACCTATAGATAAATAAAAATATAAGAGCAATGAAAACACCTAGCACGTTGAGGGCATGCTACAAGAGATAAAAGAAATAACAATATATGAAATCATTTCATTTTTCGTGTCATGAAAAGAATAGCAAAAAACACAGTAACTCTATGATAGTAATGGATTAAAACAGGATTGACAAAAGAAAAAACCATAAAAAATCAGTTGACCTACCAGCTCAGAACTCTGATTAGTCACGGATGTAACTGGAGGGCCATCAGGACCAGATAAGATCACAGTGCCACCCTGTCACTCACAACATTCCATAGCTTCAGTATGTGTATACACTTTATTCATGTTCAGATTATCATAGAAAATAAGGTAACAACTCTCCTCAAAAAATAAAAAACCATCACTAATTCAATTATTGGAGATGGGAATAAAGGGAAAGGAGAAAACAAGGCTGTAAATAACAAAATCATAACCAACCTCCTTACTCCTGATGGCCATTTGTCCTGGTGGGGGAGCAGGCAGGGCTTGTGATGGAAGAGAGACAGACTTACCCCATCCAATCTTCAACTCATACTCATACACAACAACCCCTGAAGCACAATTTTTTCATTAATTCCAAGGTTTGTCCCTTGTATGGTTCAAATGATTAAAACTGAATAAATATGTAGAAACAGAGATAAAATGATAATGCCTATATAAAATAAAAATGAATAAAATAAGTTACTTGACAAGTAGGACAGTATGAACAAGTGCATATGTGACAACATTCAGCCGAGCAAGATCAAAGATCAAGCTCCCTGAATAATGAATGAACATCCAATCAGAAAAATGTGTTCATGAGACTTGAGGTTCACATATGCTGCATGCTAAGATTGGAACTTTGTAAGAACTTTATTCAATCAGGAACAAGGAATTTTAACCAACTGCAAAGAAGGGGGTAGGGCCTATGGGGTGCTTAAATTCAAACATGATCAGCATGCTTAACAATCTGTGTTCACCTGGGGTTGGAGGAGATTCCAACAACATTATGTATTTTTTTAATTCACAAAAACATCCCTTTTTGTGATACATAACTGTACAACTGTCTGTTTTATTCATAAGCAACAAAAAAACCACTTAATAATGAAGGAAATACAAAGAAACAATTCCCTACATATAAAAGAGAATCTACTTAAACAGTTTTTTTTTCCCAGGAGTAGCCAAGACCATTAGTCTCTCATTGTGCACCAAATGACAATGGAAATTCCAGTTACCGAATCTTGTGCATGCACTATTCATCAAATCTTGGACATCCTCTTGACACCCAAGAAATGGTTTCAGATAAATCTTCCTCAGGCACCAATAACAATGAGCAGTTGTCATCCAAAATTAGTAACCAATGAAAATAGGCACATACATCCTTCTTTTAGCAACCAGAACCGAATGGACCAGAAACGGCCTTGAGAATCACACTTAAACATTCATAACAACATGTTTCATCTCCATCAGCCCAAGGTCTCCTGCTGGGCTTCCACCAAAATCAAACTTAACATATCCAGTTTCAGTCTTCACATAGTCGGAGAGGTTTTCTGGTGTATCTCTCCACTATATAGAATTGCATGTAAGTACTACCAAAATCTACCATCTTACAATCACCCAACTGCTCCAACGTTAACACCAAATCCAGTACCATCGTCTTTATAACACAACAAACCATCGAAATGTTAGTCTTCTCTTCACATGTTCTGACTTTCTATTCCTTCCTAACTCCCCAGCTAATCTGATGCAGAACCAAGGGAGAAATTTGTGATATTATTCTTCAAGTATTAAGGGAGATCTAAGGTTTAATAGGAGAGGTTAAAGTTGCTGTAGTTTCTTCAGAAACAGGGTTATAGGAATAGGATTCAATAGGCGGTGATTAAATCAAGTTTAGAACTAAGGGATTGATGAAGGTGATATAAGAGGGTGATGGATTTAGGATTACAGCTAGGTTTTATAGGGTTGAAAGAAGAATTTCCAGAGAAAACATAAAAATCAGAAGTTTAAGGGTAGCTTTCACTAGTTACGATGCTACGGAAGTGTTTGTGTTCTGTTAATTGAAAGGAAAAACAGTAGGTAAAGGCAACTGCCAATAGGCTATAAGAATAACAGAAAATTCAATGGGATGTCGAAGTCTAGGGTCATGATTTGGGAGAAATTGGGGTTCATGAAATTGGCTGCAAGTAGGATTTACGCACGCTTTAAATCAGAGGATTTTACAGCAACAAAACTGAATGAATTAAAAAATATCAAAAAAACTGAAGTGAGAAAACATTAAGAAAACAAAACAAAAATGATGCAGGACAGCTAGAGTCACAACAAAGTGGTTTAAGGACTAAATAAATATGAGCCAAACTATTTGTTTCTGGAAATTTTTGGGCAAAACTTAAAGGAGTTCAAAGCTCAACCTAGAGACATCAAAATGCAATGGAATTTTGTGGGTCAATAGAAAGGTGAACAATGAGTTGGGCCCAAAGTTTCAGGTTAATCAGATCCATTAAAGTAAATAAAACTACATAATCTCAGATCTGCCCTAGTGAAATACAGCAAAACAATATGAGTATGGATTCACCACTAGGATTAAACAATTCAGAAATACTTGAGAAATCAGCAATTCAGTAGGGACTAAACTTGAATATCGATAAAAATAGAAAAAGAAATAGACGAAAGAAGGAAAGATTATAGACACCAACAGCCAAGCTGTATGGTGTACTAGGGAAACCCGGCCTCAACCTCGAGATATGACCAACTTAGCTCACAAAAAATAATTCAAACTCTCTATTCAATTCATTGGAGTTGAGGTGATTTAAATCGACTACAAATTTTGGGTATTTAGAAACCCATATTCCCTCCCAAAATGCTACTTTCTAATCTCCTAAACTTGACCCTCAAATATTACTAAATATTCAAGATTCCACGTGCTAAACCAAGAAAACTACTAAAAACCTAAACTTGTAGACCAAATAATACTAAACTAAGAACTTTGCTAACCAAAAAGGCAAGTTTTGACCATATAAATTTGGGCTAAAAGTAAGTTACGGGATTACAACTCAAAATAAATAAAAACCTCAAACATAACTCTAAATGGACCCCACAAGGTCATCCATGATCATCTAATTTCTTCTTGTTCCTCATGATTTCTCCCACATCATTTCCCTCTGGTGGTAAAGAGTTCGACCATGAATGTATTGAAGACCTTCTTGCACTTGATCTTGAACAGGGCATTGATGGTGATAATATTCTGAAATCAAAAACACTTTGTTTGTAGACCTCCTCAATTTGTTGTTTTGGTAGTTGAGAAAATAGTTTAGACAGGATAAGCAAATAGTTAAGCCTTCGGATACAGACAGAAATTGGCTCTACATAATGCAAAGCTTTGTTCCCAGCCCCTTTGATCACTGCTTTAAGAACAAGAAGTGGACATTCATCATGTAAACCTGGCTCTTTGGCAAGCCCTTTGTTGTCTTTATTGTCCAGCTCATCACTAACCTCATCGGCAACATCAAAATCTCTCTTCATCTGACATCTTGTTGGCCTCTTCGTCAACTGCCTAATTGGATGGTTGTTCAGTAGGAGGTTACATGATGGATGCATTGGGCTCATCTTCTGAAGTGGCTCCCCATATGGTATGCCATCAACTGCAGGTCACTCAACATTGCTATCATGATACTTTTCTCGCCTTTCCTTCCAGCCCACTATCGCATTACATAAAAAGTCAAGTAGAGTCCATGACTTTTGTTGTTGCTATTGTACTTCAAAATCATAAAGTCATCGAATTTTGTTTGGTACATAAGATACATTCTTTCATCAAAGCGAAAATGATTCTCCTCTTTCCACTCAAAGTCTGATAGCACCTTCATCACATAATCGAGTCCAATTTTCACAGAATCCTCTGATTCGTCATTTTGCAGCTTTTCTTGACACTCATAAAAACTTAGTGTATGATCGTCTGTTGACTCCAACAAGATAGATATAAGATGTTGTTAGGTTGGAACAATTTGCTATGATACCAATTTGATTCATGATAGCTTGTAGGGCTGTTGAAGTCCTGCGGGTTATGGACTAAATAAATATGAACCAAACTATATTGTTTCTGGAAAATTCTGGGCAGAACCTGTGAAGGAGTTCAAAGCTCAACCTAGGGACATCATAATGCAATGGAATCTTGCAGGTTAATAGAAAGGTGAATAATGAGTTGGGAAAGTGGATTTACTTTTCCTCAAACAACAGTTCTTTTTGCATGAAATGATCTAATAAACCAGGACTAAAACTCCAAATACTATCCGAGTCCATGAAAAGGTATACTTGACCCAAATAATTCTCAAGCACCAAATACTATCTGAATCCTCAAAAACATAAACTTGCTGAAACCAGATTATACCTCTACTCAGACAAGACCACGAAACTAACAAGCTTCCTTCCCTAAAGGATCTAGCAGCCAAAAGGATAGCTATATTTCCTATCTGAAAATATTTCAGGGTTGTCGAATGCCAAATTTTGCAATTTGAAGAAGCATATGGTTAACTTTTGAATTTATAGGGAGGAACTGTAAAATTGCTTAGGTGAGCCTGCTACAAAGGAGCCATGAATAATTATTATCAAGCAATTATCAGTGTTATTAAAATTCATACAATTTAAGATTTCACTCGTACGATTTAAATGCAACTGTATGGCATACAAGTGCTATCATACATATGACTCGTTTTTAAAGTCAAATCATAATATCTGTTTATTTGAATCACACAACTCAAGAATATGATTTAAACCATGAGCATATGATTTAGGGCACAACACGGGAGGTGATCGAAATTTCCATCTCATGAAATAAAGTTCTATTTGCTGCTGTCCAATGGAAGGAGGTCTGAGTGTGAGACCACTAAGGGTTATGAATAAAGCCCTCCTTGCTAAATGGCTTTAGTGCTTCGGGGAAGAAAGGGTTTAGTTATGAAGAAAGGTCATTGAATCTAAATATGGAGAAAGGGAGAGGATGGCACAGAAAAGCTCCTGGAAGGGCTTACAAGACAAGCCTTAGAAAAGAATATCAAAGGGCGATAAGTCTTTCTCCAAGTCCGTCTCATTCAATGTGTAATGGTGAAAGGGTGAGCTCCTTAGCTTCATCTCAAATAAAAAAAGGACATTAAAGGAGTTCATAATCAGGAGCTGCAGTTTTTGTTCTTGGAACTTGTATTTTAGAAGGAATATCAATGAGTGGGAATGGGAGGAGGTTTCAAGGCTGCTGCAAAGGTTGGAAGCAACTCCTCCTGGAGACAAGGATGGAGTTGATTGGAGACTGGAACGGAAGCATGAATGGTATCTTCATTCTTCACATTGAAATCTTGTTTTCTCTCATTGAGGCAGCTTGGAAGAGGTATGTTTCCTATTAAGTTTACGTGGAAGTCTAATGCTCCCTCAAAGGTGGCATTTTTTTTATGAATAAAAGATTTGGAAGATGATTCCGGCGACTTTATGTTGGTCCATTTGGGAAGAGCGTAACAAAAGGATTTTCAAAGGTTCCTCAAGTCCATTTCGGAAATTGATGAACTCGGTTCTTTCTAGACTCTATGAATGGTCGGTCTTTGGTTTAGGAGATGACTACCCTTCTTATCGGGAGTGGTTCTTCGACTGGGATTCTTACATCCACAGGATGTAGAGGAGTCCTGCTTTGTATCATTTTTGTTTGTTCTTCTCTTGTTATTCCTAGCCTTGTTTGGCTTTCAGCATGTTTCATGCTCCTTTGTATGCTTCGTTTTTTATGTATTACATTACTTTTTTCAACAAAAAAAAAGGTGGCATTTTTCTTGTGGCTGGTGAATTGGGACAGGATCTCAACTGTTGATCACTTGATCTCAAGAGGGGTGCCTACGCCAAATAGGTGTTCTATTTGCTGTCAGCAGGCCGAATCAGTCAGCCATTATTTCATCAATTGCAAAGTGGCTGCCTCATTATGGTGGTCCTTGTTAAATCACTTTTCAGTTGAGGCGGGAATTTTCCAGGGTCAATGGTGGATCTTATATCATTTTGGAGTGCTGGCCTGGGAAGAACCTTTTGTGAAAAATGAAAGAGCATATGGAGATGTGTCCGCTTGCTGTCTGCTGGTGCTTATGGAGGGAGGGAAGTGCCCGCATCTTTGATGATTCCGCTTCCCAGGTGGAGCAGATTCACAAGGTCAAGCCATGCCGCATGAATGGGTTTCTCACACCAAGTTTTAAAGAGGTGAAATACCACAACTGGGCATTCAAATGAGACTTTTTTTTTTTTTTTTTTTTGACAAACAAAATTTCATTACGAGAAAAGGGATGAGAAATCCCCAAAGACAACAGATATGAACAACAAAAGAAAGCAAGCAAAAAGGAAACTACAAGAAAAGATTAAACCAATCCCTTTTTGAGGAAGCCATAAAGTGGTCCTCACCAAAATTACAATTAAGACCCCAAAAGCAAGTCAAGTCCTTCGCTTTCTTGAAGATATTCAAAGCCAGCTCGGCACAACCTTCGAAGACCCTTCGATTTCTTTCCAGCCAAATACACCAACATGTTGCGGGGCAAAGCAACTCCCACAAGATCCTCCCTTTCTTCTAGGCCTTATGGATTCTCCAAGAAAGAAGCAAGCCTGTGAAGACCCTTGGAGGAACCCAAGGAAAACCGATCTCTCTAAGCAACCGATTCCAAATCTCCATAGTAAACGGACAGTGAATAAAGATATGATCTGTGTTTTCCGCCTCCTGAAGGCAGAGGAGGCACACATTATGAATGATCATCCCTCTACGTTAAAGCAACTTAATGGTAGGCAAGCAACCCTTGGCAGCAGACCAAAGGAAAAAAGCCACCTTGGAGGGAATCTTGAGTTTCCAAATCTGCTTCAACATCTCCCCCGAAACCATCCCAAGCCATGATGTCTCCCTATACAACTTGAAAAAAAAGAGACCATCCTTGGAGTATTCCCAAACAAGACGGTCCTCAGTATCCGTGTTCAGACAAATAGGATCAATCCACCCTATCAAGGTGCCTTCTTCTCATATCCACATTCCACGACCCAACACTTCCTAAAGGCACCAGGTAGTCACTGACCCTGACATCCTTGTTTCCAGCAAGCTGGAAAATACGCAGGACTTCTAGCATAAGAGGTCTAGGGGAACACCACATGTCCTTCTAGAATAATGTACTAGTGCCCGAGCCCACCTCATTCATAACCTTATTAAAAATATCATCACTCCCCTTCATAATCGCTTTCCAGCAACTGCAACCATAGGGAGTGAAGGGGGAATTGGAGGCCCAATCATTAGATAACCCATATTTACAAGCTATGAGGATGTCAACGAGCCGAGCTGAGTTGACCTTTGCCCAGCTCAGCTCAGGCTCGTCACGAACCTGAGGCCTGAGCTTGGCTTGGGCTCGGGCTCGAGCTCAGCTCATTTAGGTTTAACCTTTGTGAGTGATGCTAAAAGGTAAGACGTTCAAAGTGTTAGAAGAGTCAAATGAAGCAAAAAGTACCAAGGATGCTATCATTTGTCTCTCGTCAGTTTAAGTGTAGGTGTACTACTTTATATTTTTTTGAGTATACAATGTACTCATTTCCTTGTTCAGTCATCCTATCTGTACTAGTCAATATTTTTTATCAAATCACTGATTAACCATTTTGGTTGTTGCATCATCACTTTACCAGTGGTTGAATGATTGTCTATGTTGACACAGGCTTACATAGTCATTCCATTGATTGAAACATGATGTGTTTTAGATTTGGTGTCTCCTTTTTTACAATTGAACACTTTTTGAACCCCACACACAATGTGTCAACTTATCATTCACCATAAACACTACAGATGACTTTGTCATCACAGAACATTTTCTTCCCTGAGATCAAATCAAGATTTTAAATTAGATACTTTTCAAACGGATATGACATATATTTAATTTATATTAATATATTGTTATTTATATTTGTATACATACAAGACTCTAATGAGCCAAGCTTTTCACGAGCTAAGCTCAATGAAGCTCGGCTCAGGCTTGTTTAGCTAACGAGCTCAATTAGAAGCTCAGGCTCAACTCATGATGAGCCGAGCTCCGAGCCAAACCAAGCTAGCTTGGCTCATTGACAGCCCTACTTGACACCCCAAGTTTTTCCAAGAGTGGAGTCGTTAGTGGGAGGATTGTATTTCTTATGCACTCTTCTCATTGAGCTTTTGGTTTCCTAATAAAATTTTCTTTACTTTTCGGGGAAAAAAGATAAGAGTAAAATTAGTGTGCGTAACTTTTTTATTTTTAAATTTGTTTGCTCATAAGAAGAGAGGACATTTTGGAGGAGAAGACATTGATTTCTTTTAGTTAGGCACATATGCACATGAACTCTTCATACAATTGTCCTCTCCCCCAAAAAAAAATTCATTTAGTTACACACATGTGCACATGAACTCTTCAACCATAATTTTTTGGACAGGGGAAATAATGCAACCTTCATCTCTTTGATTCCCAAAAAGGAAGGTGCAGATAAGCTTTCGGATTTCAAGCCGATCAATCTTATTGGGAGTACCTATATGATCATTTCCAAGTGCTTGGCTTTGGAGTTGAAGGAAGTCCTCCCAACCATTATTTCTAAGGGGCAAGGGCCCTTCTTGAAGGGAGGTCTATTTTGGACTGTTTCCTTTGTGCTAGCCAATGTATTGACGCTACAGCAAGGAGTGGGCTGACGGGGGTGATTTGTAAGTTGGATTTGGAAAAAGCATACATGCCAATTGGGACTTCCTCTTCTACATCTTGGGGTGTTTTCGTATTGAGGTTAGATGGAGAAATTGGATGTGGAGATGCTTTAGTTTGGCCTCCTTTTCAATCTTAGTGAATGGGATTCCCTCTCACAGTTTCGAAGGGTCTCGGGGGCTAAGGCAAGGGGATCCCCTATCTCCCCTACTCTTCCTTCTGGTGGTTGAAACATTGGGAGTCATGCTGCGCAAGGCCATGGAAGAAGGGTTGTTTGAAGGTTTCCAAGTGGGAGAGGTAACGGTATCCCACCTTCAATATGCGGTTGATACGCTAATCTTATGTAACAACTCTCAACGACAGATTCGGATGTTGAGATGTGTCCTACAGTGCTTCGAGGCAGTGACGGGCTGCGATTGAACCTCGCAAAGAGTCTTATCATTGGGGTTGGTTCTATGCCAAATATTGATCTCCTTGCTACAGATTTGGGCTATTCAGTTGGTCAGCATCTTATTCCTTACTTGGGTTTACCTTTGGGGGCTTCCTATAAAAGTAACGAGGCATGGGGGGCGGTAATTGATAGGGTTCGTAAGAAATTAACGGGGTGGAAGGCCCAATATCTCTTGAAAGGGGGAAGAGTGACCTTGATCAAGGCAACCTTAGCCAGTATTCCAATTTATTATGTCTTTGTTTGTAATTCCAGGGCGGGTAGCGAGTCTAATTGAAAAGATCCAAAGGGACTTTTCATGGAAAAGGGGTGATGTAGATAGGGGTCAACATTTGGTAGTCTGGGAACAAGTTTGTACACCAAAGGCTAAAGGAGGTTGGGTTTAAGGAGGATGGGTCTAATGAACAAAGCTCTTATGTGCAAGTGGCTTTGGCATTTTGGGTTGGAGCAAGATAGCATTTGGAGACAAGTGGTGGTTGCAAAGTACGGGGTGACGGAGGATGGCGACCCTTGTCCGGTTTGAGGCTCGCATGGCACAGGTCCTTAGAGATGCATTATGAGCTATGGTATCAAATATCTCAAAATATCTTAAATATCTTCCGACATATATCCATGTCTACCAGGACCGACACGATATATTCCTCTATACCGACACGAAACATTAAGTACATTATAAAAATTCATTTTTTTGTCAACATGATGTACAATGTCGATGTGTTTGAGCAAATATTCACCTTTCATAGTGTATTATTGCTTAATATCGACATTGTGCTGTTATAATAAAAAATTATATGAAAAACGATAAATTTCGAATAAAGTAAAAGGAGGGAGAGGAAGAAGTTGAAGATAAGAAAGAAGAAAATGAAGAGAATCTACTTGTTCCCATAT
>JAOXJP010000003.1:12056998-12067006 GCA_025762735.1 Platanus orientalis | reverse complement strand
AAATCTCTTTTAAAGGCCTAGAGGAGAAGGCTTATCAATTGTTTGAGGCAATGGAAGAAGGAAGAAAGGAAAACTCGAGAAGGCTAAGTCAAGAGTAATGCGAACATTGGATGCAAGGTGGGACCCACACGTGGCTTTAGTGGGGTCCATACAAGAGGACACATGGAGGGACATATGGAGACACATGTTGGAGCCTTTAGTTTAGTTAGAATTCTTTATTTGAGTTATTTTTAATGTTTTCATTCATATTTTATAAGTTATTAGCAGTTAGGACAAAGGATATTCTAGTTTTTGTTTTTGGGTAAATTTGTAAGCACCTTTGTAAGGCAAAAGAGGGCTGGTTGACTACTACAAAAGAGCCACACGATTTTGGCTTTGATTTTAAGGTTTGTTTTATTAGAAAGTGGGTGTTAAGAACCCCACATGAGAGTACTTAGGCATAGTTTCTATTTTCTTTTATTTTGGTTCTTTAAAAAGAGGGATGACCCCTTGCACTCGACAATGACTTATGGAATAAAATTTCAGCTGGGTTTTTCTTCTCTGCACAAGTGGAACTCCCTCTTCTTCTTCAAGCTCTCATGCCTTAGCTTGAAGCTTGGTTAGGGATTAACCAAGCGTGGGTCAGGGATTCTTCCACAAGGTATTATCTTCCCCATCTTTATCTTTTCTATCTCCTTCCTTTTCTCTCTTCTTCTTTATTCTTTGTGATTTATTGTTGCTCCAACCAGATTGGTTAACTTCCATTAAGTTCTTTTAACTTTCCTCTGTTAAACTCCTGATTTCTCACCCCTATACAACATGATCAGACCTGAACACCTCTTCCTATTGATTTAATCATCAGAAACCTCTCCTATGAACCAATCCAAGACCTGCGTTAGCATTGGAAGTGGACTTCTTCACTGTTCTGGAGTTATATAACCTGAAATCTCCATGGGTTTAACTCACAACAGTGCCTGGAGGAGTTTGGTGTGTGTGTGTGTGTGTATGTGTTTGATTAATACTCTGTACTAGTTCTGCCCAGCATCATCAGTCATCCACATACAAATCTGACATCCAAATTCTGGATCTTTGATTGTCTACACACTGTTTGAATCTAGTTCTGAACCAGGTCAGTGTAAATCATACCCTACAGTCCCAGAATATGTTTACCAGCCTTGGAACTGCCCCTTAGTGACCCCATGAATTCCAGAATTCACTTGCTGTTTTATCCTAGGACCTATCCTCTGTTTGTCCAATAATCTGAATCTCAAACCAACTAAAGCACCCTGCTATGTTTCGGTCTATTCCTTGGCCCCAAACAGCTTGTTTTTATTTCTAACCCTGACTTTATGTAACTCCTATGGCAGTGCCCATCAAACCATTTAAAACCCTTGTGTATGATCACTGTTTTGGGTATTAAGTTCTCTTCATACCTTGACTGTTTTCTCAGACTCTGATGCTATAAACCTCTACCCGAGAGGCTCTACAAATCCTACACTTCTGCCTTGCAGCACTTTAATTCTTGGAGGGTTATTGTGAGTTGTGTGCTGCATCAGAGTGTGAGATCTAACACAAAGAATTCTGGAAGCTGGGAAATTCAAAATCTTGAGTGCTCAATATATTATGAGAGGAGAAGGAAAGATACAATGGGAGGAAGGGGAGAAAGGACAGGATAATTGTAAGAAGTTCATGATGAAACTAAACATAATGACTTAGAATGTAAGGGTTTTGGGTAGTAGAGATAAATGAGCTTGTGTTAAGGAAATGGTTTGGAAGTGGAAGGTGAATGTATTGTCAGTGCAGGAGACTAAAATGGTAAATTTTGGCCCTCATGAAGCTTCAAATTTGTGGGTAAGGTGTCCCCTCAATTTCATTCACAGACCAGCCATGGATTTGGCAGGTGAGAGATTTTAGTGGCTTGGAATCATGAGGCAATTGAAGTGTCTGATACGAGGGTATATAATTTTTCCGCTTCCATTAGGTGTCATAATATTATAGTTTCATTTGTGGATCTTTACAGGAGTGTATGGACCTACAATTGATTATGAGAAGAGAGTAGGAGACAGATGTGGGACAAGTTAACCATTACAGACAGGGGGGGAGGGGGGGTGCAAATTAGAGGTCGAATCGACTCATACTTTCTCCCCCATCCATCCTCTTCTGACACAAATTTGGATCTATTCTCCTTCCCGGAGAATTAAAGCCTCCGTTCTTGATGCTCCATCTCAATCAATGCCTGGTTTTGTCACTGAGATTCTCTGAGGATCCATCCAATTCTTCTTGGAGTAAAATAATAAGGGCACTGACCATCCAGATTTCAAAGAGATTATATGCGACTATGACATTCACCCTTCAAAGATCACCTCCTCTTCCCCATACTTTCCATTTGAAGTTTTCTTATCCCTTCTACCCGAGGATCCCTTTCATTATCAAGAGGTCATCACATCTTTCAAATCCCTTTCCAGGAGATCGTTTTCCTCTGCCTTCTCTCGAGCGCCACAAAGGATCACAGCCCGTCCCTTTCCCCATTACATAGAGTCGACCTTGATGGAGGAATCTCACTACTGTTACCACTATCATATAGCTTTACCTTTGCCCTGAAACAACTTCACCTACTTCTGTTTTGGTTGATCATCAATGATAATACCCCCTCGATGCCAGACCTCTGCAGGAAGTTTCTTTCACCATCCAAGGTTAGCGCTCGGCTACTATTTTTTGGGTACATGACCTTCAAAGAAAGTTGGTTTAAGGTAGTTAGGGTATGACTTGGATCCGGGTCAGCACCCATTTGATTCAACCACCCCACATACATGGATCCTGGGGGAAACGAACCTTTCTCTGGTCAAGGACCCAAGCCAGTGGTTTGGGTAGGCTTTTCTTTGGTTTGGTCTGGCCATTCTTCTAAGTTGAGACTGTATCAAGGTTTGGTTACCATTGGACTAGCATTGTCTCCTGATCATCAGGATTTGGTGCTAGAAGTGATTCAACCATAGCTATTAGATGGCTCACATTGAGTAGAGAAGCCTGCAGGCTATCTCATTTATTTGAGAAACCCAATCATTACTTTTGAACACCTTGATCCTATGGACCTCTAGAATTAGTAAACTCTCTTGTGGATGACTAGCTATGCAAGGTGTTCACAGATCAGTCATGTATGTCGGGACATACCCTATATTATGAGGCTTTCCTTGTAATGTACTATTGTCTTCTTTGGGCCTTCATTGCCTGTCTCTTGTATTACCTTTCTTTTCTTAATAAAATATTTGATATTCATTAAAAAATAATAGAAATGAGTGCATTAACGGTATCTTAGGTGAGGGTAGGACTACTACAAGAAGACTAAAACACAGAAATTGGGATAACATATAGTCATGGGTATGATATAGAAAAGAAGATTGAAGGGTTGAGTAACAAAACCATGAGAAATCAATAGAAAATTATAATCAGAATTTTATTAAAGCATATCAGAAATTATTAGTAGCCGCGGGGTAATAAAATGATATAGAACTAATTTAGAACCTAATATAAAGAAGTATAGGATGAATTGAGAAATTTAGGGAAATTGGGCATATGGTTTATGGCAGATTTTTTAGAATAATAATAGAAAACTGGAACCGGGTTAAGGGTAGTAGAAACTTGGTAGATAAAAAAAATAAAATACAATATAAATATAAGAAGAAGAGAAGAAAGATAAAAAAATGTGCCTGTACACTGGAATCGCAAAGCATCAACTGAATTCACTTTAAACAAATTTCCTTTTCACGCCACTCTCTCCTCCATATTATAGATTAAACTCTAAACCTGCAATTAAAAACAACACTCCAAAAATGATAATTCCCATAAAAAAGTGAAGTGCCACAACTTCCCCAAATCACATCGGATTTGTATGATCTTGCACTCATTAAAAGGGGACTGAATAACACTTCAAATGACACCAAACTCAAATCAACCATGGACTCAATGGTCTTTTCTTAGGCCTGCTGGATTGAATTTGAAGGGGCTTCAAATATGGATTTCTCAGGTCCACAATGTTAATCCACTAGAAAACGAAATGGGCTGGCTAAGCCACTACATCATTAGGAACGGTTCATTCATAAGAAAAACCCATGTTACTCTGTCAGACTAAGAGTGTTTCTGTTAAGAATGATAAGATTCAATCTAGAAATTGCAGAGTTTGGATGTTTAGCTCTCCATGCTTAATTAGTAAAACAATTTCTGTATTATTTCTTCACAATTTCTCAAAGCTCTAACAATTTGTGTGGAATCTTCCTTCCACACAATTTTCATTTGTGAAATTCCATTGAGCCTTACATAGAGGGGCTAGAGTGACTCTAATTTTTAGAGTTATAAAAGAGATGAGATTCCTCTATCTATTTATTCAATTATGCATAGATTTCAATATTTTCAAGTGTTCAATTTTTCTTATAGTTTGAATATTTTTCTGAGTTATAAAATTTGGCGTAGAGTAAATGCTAAAATTAACATTTTGTTTCTCTTCCCACCATAGAGTAATTGACCAGCCCATATTATCTCTATTTTCAATACTTTCATGTGTTCAATTTTGCTTATAGTTAGATGATTTGTCTGAGTTACAAAAATTTGGCACACTACTTGTTCAAATAAATGCTATAATTAACATTTTGTTTCTCTTCCCACCGTAGAGTAATTGACCAGCACATATTATCTCTATTTTCTACTAATTCAGTGATATGGCTTCAGCTGAATTATATATTCATCTCAGAAGTGGTATAGTTTTATTCCTACTTTGTCCTGCATCAAAACATCATCCAAAAGGAGCTTTCTTTATATGTAACATCCAGAAAGGTCCAAACCTTGCATTTCATCCTTTGCAGCCTGTCCATCGGCTCTATTCATGAAAGCAACAAAGCCACAATTTCTTTGCCGCCTCCTTTCTTCTTCTGTTCGAGGCCACATAATTTTCACACTAGCAATGGGACCAAATCTTCCAAAAGTCCTCAAAAGAAAATTTTCATCAACCTAACATGATCCAGGAACATATAACCAGATCAGATTAGTATTTCCTTAGGTTCCATACTGCAAGAGCATTACAAATTCAAAGAACAAGATATTTATATAAGAATATAATGTAACCTGTGGTGAAAGGTTTCCAACATATAGATTTGTAGTTTGTGGGTCCCCGTCATCAAATGATCCAGGAAGCTTCCCACTTGGATCAAAATCATCTGGTAGCTCATCAAATCTGCTGGGCAGCTGCAGAAAGAAGATCATGTTTGCAAAAGCTCTATGTTTACACTAAACAAATAGAGGATACGATTGATATATAAACCCATTACAAAGTAAACATTAGATAAGACCGATAAAAAAAAAAATTAGCAAAAAAATCATTCTATCTAATGTAACAATGCACAAGCATAACAATAAATGGTCACATACCAAAAAAACAAAAAAGCACAAAAAGCATTCCTAAAGTTACTAGCAACTGCTACAATGGAAAATCAGTAATGAAGAATGAACATCAATGAAGCAGTGACAACTACTGATGCAAATGGTAGGCATAGCTAACTCCAAGATAATAATGGAAACTACTTACAGCAGAGCTTTCATTATGACGCCCTTCACGCCATTGATCGCGCTCTTGATTGCGCCTTTCCCGCATCTCTTGCTCAAGCTTTAGTTCCTCCATAAAATGATCTATGTTCCTTGACTTCCCTTTTTCCTTCTCCTTTGGCTTCTCTTCCTCCTGCAATTTGTAATTCATACTTTTAGGAGTCACTACGTCTATGAAAAGAGAAGTATATTTGTTTTTCTACAGACCTTAACAATTGATCAAAAATAAAATACTGGCAATCTAAGCAGTAATAGTGGTGATAGGCATACTGACCTTTTTCTCAGGTTCCTTTCCTTTGGTTGCCAAAGGAGGTGGTAGGAAAGATGGAACATACCTGTAGAAAGGAAAGTTAAAACTTTCTTAGTATCAAACATTTCTAAGAAAAAGATAAATCATAAGCAGTTACAAAATAACTTGTGTTCGGGCTTCAGCAAGGAGCAATACTTCAAACATTTGAATAAACCTTTGAAACTGAAACATGGTTCCTAATAATGTCCAAGGTACAACAAATAAAATAGGGAACAAGTCAATATGCAAACATGTACAACATGAGAAAGAACATTTTCTTAAAGATCTTGTGTCCACGTCACACTTTCAACTAAATGTAAAATTCTCCAGTTGCAACTGCAAGAATCATCCACCACCACGCTACACCCTTAAGAAGCACCAGATGACACTGCTGCATCCACAACATCACCTCCCCACAATAACAATCCACCTCACCTTCCTACCTAGGGCTATCAATGAGCCAAGCCTGAACCTCTAATTAAGCTCGTTAGCTAAACGAGCATGAGCTGAGCTGTATTGAGCTCAACTTGCTAAAAGCTTGACTTGTTAAGAGTTCTCCATTAAATAATTATAATGAAAACTAAAATGACAACTAAACAAAGTACACATCATAATGAAAAGAAAAGAAAAAGTACACTGCACAGCATGTCATATCTTTATTAAATAATACTTTATTCAAAAATTTGATTTGATTTGATTCTAAATAAAATAAATATTATAGATACAAAAAAAAATTTAAATAATAATTTGTACGTCAGAAGTAATGGGAGCAAAACCAAAATGACTGAACAATAGTTTACCCAAAAAGTTGACTACCCAACAAATATTAAGAAAGCACAAATAGTGACTGAGCATCGTACTTATATGCTGTCAAATAATGCCTCTTTTTGGTTTGAAATTTTTTTGATTTGAACTTTTTTTTACTCTTTTGCCCCTATAAATGTTATCCCACTTTGTTCATTCATCCATGTTGAAACTTGGCAAGCCGAGCTCAGCCCTCAGGTTCGTGATGAGCCTGATCCCAGCTTGAGCCTGATCCTTGGGTGACGAGCCTGAGCTGAGCTGGGCAAAGCTCGGCTTGTTGACACCCCTACTCCTACCCACCGCTCCCCAACAAAGATGAACAGAACACTACACCAAGGAACATCTCCACACTACTTATTATACCGGAAAAGATCTGCAAATAAACAATTTCCCCCTCCCATATGCCAACATAAAATATCTATGATTGATCAAAAGACCCTCTCCTATCCACTCACATGATCAGACATTCCAGGCGCTTGTGCCTCTGCCAATAATATATCCAAAAGAATACAGGTGTGAAGCTCTTCAACTATGGTTTAAAACTAGACAAACATCAGCAACTTGTGACAGGACCACTTGTAACCAGTCTGACAGTTGTTTCACAAAATATCAATCAAGCTGTCTATATAAGCCAAAGCATAAAATATTTCACATAAAATTTTACATGAATACACCAAGTTTTATCAGAATAAATCAAGATGGCACCAATCTAGTGTTGGCCGAGTAGGATAACAAAGTGAGTACCTAATCCAATTTACTGAATATTCAGTACCACAATCTTCGAAAAAGTCCTTACTATAGATCCTTAGACTAATAATACCAATAGCTCTTTCCAACCCGGGTATTCAAACGGTTTATAAGGGTAATGGAACACAAAGTACTTCCTTGTCAATAAGAGATGTTTTCAAGATCCAGATATAAGAGAAACAGAAAAACCAGACAGAGTCCATACAATAATTTTCTGTCAGTTGCCTTCCAATTTGTGGAGAAATTCGCTACTTGGTGATAATGAGATAGATAAGTAGCAAGAAATGAAAAGTAGCATAAGAAATGAATGCATGAAAGAACTTAGGAGCAGCACCAATAGGTGACAAGATAGGGGAAGCTAACTGCGATGGTTTGGTAAATGTGCATCAAAGATGAAATGAGTACACCAATAAGGAATGAGATGGTGCAACTTGAAGGGCATTAAAAGGACAAGGTTTAGACCAAATATGACTTGGGTTGAAGCAATGAAAAAGGAAATGAATAATTATTATTTACGGAAGTTATGGCCCTAGATTGAGGAGAATGGTGGAACAGGATTCGTGTGGCCGACCCCAAGTAATTCAGCTTAGACTTTGTTCAATTGAGGTGACTTTTACGAAACACACAAAATGCAATGACATCTCCCAAAAACTCGAATTGAATAACCCACAATTTAAAAGTGCGCCTGATACGGCAGCCTTGCTATGATTAGAGACAAACTATCCTTTATAGAAGCCCAAACTTAAATTTCCCAAGAAATGATCATCTTGCTGCCCACAAGTTTAGGATTCGTTTTCTTTAAATTCCTTTATGTTGTTATGGGTTTATCAGGATAATTTTCATGTAATAAGGCCAGAGCCATGGGAGGGAGTTAGTTGCAATTTAAGAATCTTAGAAATAGTTTGCATGTGTTTTTTCAAGTTCTATAAGGAGGTTTTGTACTGGCCGTATAACATAAAATGGGTATTTGGGTCCGATTTGTGTAAAAGGCTTATAAAAGCCTCTCAATTGTTCCCGTACAATCAGTCTTGAAGTTAATAAAAAAATTCAAAGTTTTAAGAGCCAGACGGCTGGTGTATTTCTATCCCAAGCATCTCTCATGGTTTAGGCGAGTTTCTATTTTCTTCTCCCCACTTTCTTCTCTCTTCTTTTCTTTCTAATCTCCTCTTACATGAATTCACTTCTTTTTTTTCTTGTCTTCTCTTTAAAATCTGATTTTCTATCTTCCTTCTTCTTCTTTCATCATCCCTCAATCTTTATCATCTTTGCCTCTTCCTTTTTATTTTTTATTCTTATTCTTTACTTTTCTTGAATTTTCTGTATCCAGAAAATTTTCCAGCAACATACTTTATTTAATTACTTTCATCATTTTCATCCAAAATCCAATTCCTTCCAAACTGAAGCCCTCCATACCCATCTAAACATATTCATATAACTTTCCCCAATTTTCCAACCCTAGAAACCCCTTTCTTGAAAATTTGGGAAAAATTTCAAGAACCCTAACCAAAAAACCCAATCACTATTAGCCATACCACTATAGACCCCATTTTCTTGTAATTTCTTTTCATAAAACTATTTCCCTACCTAAAATATAGAGAACTGTTGGACATCCCTTGGTGGCCCATCAAAATTAGGGCATCAAATTCGAAAACCCATCAATTTGGGGATTTCAGCCATCCTTCACATTATTTCTTTCTTTCTTAGTTTTTTTCTTCAATTTCTTCTAATTTTATATCAATCTTTATTAATTAAAGCATCATTGACTTGATTTACTTCATTCTTGCATTTATTTTATTAAAGATTTGATCTCTTGAATTGTTCCTTTAAATTTTCAGCATGTATTAACTTCAAGAATGAATCTTCAATGCTTCAATAATTTGTTTAGACTTTTATTCCATTAATCCTACATCAAATTGGCATCGGAGTTAGGTTTTCCAGCTAATTCTTATTAGTTGGGATCCTTTCTAATATAAGCCTAAATCCTTCTTGTATACAAAAAGCAACATCTTTGTATTTTGATTTTAGGGTCTTTCAAAAGTGTCACAAATTAATTTAGGACCTATTTCTAAGCTTCTAAATAATTTTAGGGCATACCCTAAATTGAACCCCTTCCAATCTCTAACATCCTTGAGCTTCTCTTGGTATCCCTAATCATTTGGACATACCCTAAAAGATTGAACAGCCCAACAAAACTCTTTTCCATCAATTTTAAGGATTTCCCCAAAGGACCTCAATGAAATCACTCAATTTTTCTCTTAAAACAATAAAGTAAATTCTTTTGGGGTCCTTTCCATTAATGTAGGGCTACCCTAAAATTGTTGAGCTACCCCTAAACACCATGGTAGGGGTTAGTAACAACAATTTAGCTGCTAAAGTTAAGAGACAAGCCAGGGATTTGGAAAACACCAAGGTAGAGTTGACCAATCGCATGGATAGGCTTGAGGTGAATTTAGAGGTCAGGTTCAAGGATATACAGGATTACATTGATAAAGTCATGAAAGCTCAACTGGAAAGGTTTATGACAATACAGATGGGAAGGAAGGAACTAGTTTGAGGGGATGGTTCATCTAATTCAATCTCACAGGGCCAGACTCCAGTTC
>JAOXJP010000003.1:12029275-12039321 GCA_025762735.1 Platanus orientalis | reverse complement strand
TATTCTCTTCTAGAGAATTTGAGAGAGAGATTTAGCGTGTGTGATCTCTCTTCCTTGTTGACTGCTCTCTCTCTCTCTCTCTCTCTCTCTCTCTCTCTCTCTCTTTCTGAATACTGTGGTCACATGAGCATGGTTGGTAGTGGGCATAGGAAGTGGTAGGTTGGGCCCACCATCTGAGGTATTGTTCCTGCTACTAGATTTGTGGTTTAATGCTACTGTAAACAGTGGTTGCCTCCACCTATTTATATCAGCCACCTGCACTTACACCACCACCCCTTTAGCTTCTGAAACACACACACACACACACTCTCTCTCTCTGTCTGTCTGAGAACTTCTTCTTCCTGGGAAACTGAAGTTGAATTCATGAAGCAAAGTTTTAATTCTAATGGAGTTCTCCTCCTCCTCTTCCTTCTTTTCTCCTATACAACAGCCGCTCGACTCTTAGCAACAAGACAAGGTAAGCAACTGTCCATCTTCTATCTACATATCTGTCCATCTACCTCTGCCTGTGCTGTTTTGTCGGTTTTTTTAAGTTTTTGTATTGTTCAGGTGAAGAAGAGGTAAAGGCTACTGAGCTGTTTCATAAGGGTCCTATGTTAGAGATAAAGGAGGATTCATGGAATGTGAGTATATATATTTACTTTTTTAAAATTTAATTTTGGAGTTCTGTTACCTTTTTTGTGATCTTGTAATTCTGGAGTTTTGGTAATTTTACAGCTGATGGGAGTAGAGGATTGTGATAATGGAGATGAAGAATGCTTGAAGAGGAGGATGATTTCAGAGGCCCACTTGGACTATATTTATACCCAACACCATAAACCTTAGATTTTTCAGAATAAGATGAAGTTACCATAGCATCACTTAGAACTACTTTCTTGTCTCCCCAACTCCTAAACTTCAAAAACTTCAAGAAAACAGATTAACATCCAGGAACTGTGTCCCATTTTAATATTCTGTAATTTCTACACCATGGTAAGGATATGAATGTTACTGTTTGTGCTTCTCTCTTTACTGATGGATTAATATATAAGGAATTGACTCCTTTAATATGTCTTTTTTCTTGAAAAGAAGGGATGGCTCTCCTCTCTTTTTCAGATGGTGAGGTTTGAAATTTTGGAAGTCCAGATTGCTGTGGAAAAGCAAATAGATGGATAGCCAAACTCTAGATTTTTATGTGTTGAATTTACTAGCGACCAGTAAAGAGAATATTAATATGTGTTCAAGTTATTGGAGGAGAAAAGGATACCATTTCCAAGACTACAACCCTCTCAACTCCATTAATCAAGGAGATGTATATTCCACCTTCTTTGGATCAAATAAACAAAAGCTGATGACAAGAGGCTAGTTGATTTTCTTGTCTTTCCTTCATTTCTTTTGTTTTGGGTGGGGGGTTGTGGAGGAGGTCAGAGGGTCTTGGTAGGTGGATTTGAGATTTCAGACATTTAAAATCAGTTAGGAAGTTGGTTTTTGTCTGAGAATTGAATTTTCAATATAAAAGTTCCCAGACAGACGTCTCATACAAGAGCCAACCGTGCAACTTCAAAGCTCACATACTTGTTGAACTCAAATGAGTGTTAAAACAATAACAAAATGAATTTCATCCTCTTAAAATGCATATGCTTAGTGCAAGATTATTCCTGAAATATGGAAGAACTCACCACGAGGTGTAGTAAATTCAAATAGTTAAGTGAGCTCCTTATGTTTTAACATCTTTTTTTCGCAGGCATTAGGTAGTTTTTGTACTGCTGCACTTTGGGTTGGACTGGTTCTTACCATGAAACCCATAGCCCTCCACAGCCAATCCACCAATCAAGAGATCGGAAAAGGAATTTTGCAATTATTTTGATCAGTACACTTATACCCAATTGTGTAATCATACATGCAATGCATTGTCCAAAATACCAATCAGATGCCTTTTCCTGCCCCATGACTGGCAGAGAATTCTGGTCATGCCCACACAGCTGATACAAATCCAATCCCATGGCCATGAGATTAGATCAGCTGCAACAGGCACCACAATCTGCCTCTACCAGTCCACCAATCAAGTGGTGGAAAGGCCTCTCGGCGTATTTGACACCTCCAGTGTGATTGCAGGCTGCAGTGGTACCTTCCTACCTAGGGATAGTCTGCGTGGAGAGCAAAAAAGTGACCTACCTCATTGGCCATAGCTTTACAGAAACCTCTTTTAACAAAACCTTGCCCATGGACAAGGCCTGTCATGCAGGAATGACAAGCGTAGAGGGCATGATCAAGTTTATCCCATTTGAAATTTTAAGAATGTCATGAATCATGATAACGTGTTGTTCCACACTCCTAGCTGGTAGAATTGAACGACAGATATGATCCCCATGACTCTTCCCCTGTTCCCTGTTTACATGGGGAAACAATAATAGGATTACAGAGAGTATTCAGTGGCTGTTAGTTTTTAATAATTCATGTTAGTTGTTAGAGTGAGCATGGAAGTCATAACACCTAGTCTCCATGCTTTTGATGAAAAATCTTTGCATGTGGTCCGGATGTCTTTCCTAATCGTAAAGGAAGAGAAAAAGGGTCAAAAATGAACAGGCGGTTCTGTTCATGATCAAAAGAATATGCATGATTGTAAAGTGTAAGAAACTCAATTATGATTATCTTGTTCCACAGCACTTCCATGGTCGGCTTGTAGCATTAGAATTGTAGATCGATAATAATAACACTTTAACAACCACCAACAGACAAGACTCCACTACGTTCTCATTAGAGGTTTTCGGCTTGCAACAATTTGAATCCCATTCAAAGGCTCAAAAGACAAACAATGCAGTAGATGCAACAGCAGGTGATACCACAATAACAGTATCCACATCCACCTCCACAAGAAATAATCTTGCATCAGTTCTAGAATCCATGTCTATGTCGGAATAGGACACCACGTTATCAACCAACGTTATCATTAACAATAGTAGAGATGGAAGAGACATCATTCAGCTAATAACACAATTACACAGCCAAAAAGCCAAACATAAGGCATGCCTCCTTTAGCACCAGAGCCATTATATACATTCGCCAATTTTGTTTCCATATAGAGGGGCATCCATCGCCTGCTTGCTTCAAAATGAGTCCACTGAAAATTCGTATCAATTACTGCTCCTTATAAGAAACTTTGAGGAAACAACAATGTGAAAAAGAGTTCATGAATTCAAGAAAAAACCTTGTACATGTGAATCCAAGTTATCTACATATACCCAACAGAAATAAAACAGAACTGCCATCGGAGAGAGGTAGCAGAATAGAAACTCAACAGAGGCCAGAATGACAATTGGAAGGCAATTTTCTTGAATCCAGGAAGTGGAAGAGAAAATTGAATCCATTTTATTGTCTTAAGAAACAGTGCAGCCTTAGAAACCATGCTAAATGCAGCTAAATCAAAAGCATATTCCATATGTCCTGCTAGTAATGATACAGGCATACAGCCGTATTCTCCTGCTTTTATGATGGATATTTGAAACACAAAAATGCAGTACTGATTCAACAAGGATGGATTTCTTTTGTTACTAGCATCAGATGCCAGAATTAAAGCACAAGACCAACTTCAGCCAAAACTAACAAAAAAATGAAGAAACCACACAAGAGAAGAGATACGAGGTGTAAATCATCTTTGCATTTATAAACGTTTCTTTTGAAAATATGATATCAAAGAGACTAGGGTGCAGCTCAGCCCATGACCCCTATTTTGAAGCACGAGCCAATTAATTGACCTGATGGATACACATGTAAGCTGTTAAAGAGTAAACCTGGATATCCCGCGTCAGCTTTTATTGATTATACCCATATTACAACTAGTGCTGTGCATTTTTCACCTTGAAGCATCATCAGTCTGATCCTGCAAAAAATCCATGAGATAATCAACATCTAGAGCATGATATTTCATTGAACGAGCAGTAAAATTTCCAAAGCTGCTTCAAGTTCAACCCACAACAATAAACCCAACATTAGGTAACAGAGACAAGCAGCCCAAAAAATTAATAATCACAACGTAAAATATACAGTAATCAACTAATGCCAGTAAGAATTACTTTTCTCTGAAAGAAAGAAACCATATAACCCACCATGGACCACAATCTGGTTTCAGGGTTTTGCACCTAGGGTTCTTAGCATAGACTATCTTTTGAAGTTACAGGTTTAACACTTTTGTACAAGGGGAAACAGTTGAGGGTAATGCTTTACAATTAAGATCTATTTGTTTGGCTCCCCCTCTCAGCCTTCTCATAAATGAATCAGATTATAACTGCGATAGAAAAAGAAAAAATAAAACAAAAAGAGGACTGTCAAAAAAACAAAACATTTAAAAAGAGAAAGTACTTAGCTCCGCCATCACATGTCCAACCTCCATCACTGAACTACCAGCTCAGTGACAGACTGCAATTAGGATCCACCAATTGTATGGGTCTCATCAAGAAGGTCAAATCTACTTTGCTCATTCTTATGGACAAGAACAGGTATACAACAGATCTAGAAGATCGATAGGTAGATGGGTTAGGATTGTTCAATCAGGTTGAACTTTGGGCCAAGAAGATTTTCTAGTGTGACAAATCAAATGAGTCTAATCCCACTGGAGTGACATGTATGCAACACAGTTAACTCAAGACAGATGTCAGATGTGTTGATATCTTTTCCTATTTATCCTTTTTAAAGAATAAGAATGTTACCATTTTAACATGCTCAGCCACTCCCAAGTCATAAACTGAACTTTGTGATATACAGTTGGCATGCACAATAGGACCCTGGGCAGCACTCTTATCAGTAGTTCCCATGTCACCTTCCCCAGCTGGCATAGTCATATACACTGCTCCTTTGAACATCCACTCATCTCTTTCATGACTGTAAAAATCCTCAAAAATCTCCCCACATAATATGCATATACTCTGGCTTTCATCAGCAGGTACTACCACTTCACTACTCTCCAATTCCTTCAACGAGTCTTCCATGGAAGCAGCGAACATGGGTCCAGGTGGATGTTCTACAATCCCAGAAGCACAGTTTCCCGTTTCTGTGTACCATCTCCTTGAAACACTATTACAACTGCTTAGTTCAGGCTTCTTTGAAGCATGCCACTCCATATGTCGATCAAGTTGTTCTTGCAGTTTAAGTCGAAGACCGCAAATGTTGCAGCGATGGGGAAGGTCATCGAAGAGGCTGCTGATCACTGATGGATGTGATTCCCGGATAATTTCCAACCTGAACTCAATGCCTATGAGGTCCTTTGATACAATTGTGCTCTTTGCCGGAGATTCTGACAAAGGTAGCTCATTCGTAGATGTAGGGATGGTTGTGGAAGCAGGGCACAAAGAAACTGGTATTGAGCTACTGGTACTGGGGCTTGGGCTTTGGTTCTGAAGCTGCGTCAGCACCTGGGTAGTGAGAGTCGATGGCTCTGTTGTTGATGTGGATATCAAGCCCTTCGTAACTAACAAGCTCAAAAGACTTGGAAGTGAATTTGGGATGGCACTAGATATATTTGACATCTGTGATGTCGTGCTACTTACAAGAGATGGGGAACATGAAGGAACAAGTGGCAGAGGTGGCAAAACTGCTGTTTTCTGGGGGTGTGTTGTTATAGCCAATGCATTACCATGGGAATCCGGATCTAATACAGAAGCTGGTGCAACCATGGGCATAGAAGATGTATGCTGGATAGGAGGAGGTCCACTAGGGAGAGGAGGCTGTATATTCAAATGAGATGGCAAAGCCGCTGACTCCTGAAAACTCTGGTTGGGGAGGCTACCAGTAACTAAGTTGTTTGAGAGTAGTCCATTCTTCATAATTGCAGCCAACAAACTACTAGTGCTTTCTTCTGTGTGCTCTGCAGTAGAAATATTTGAATGGCTTGACACAGAAAACCCCATTGTATGTGAAGTTCCAAAATTTTGGGCTTGAGGTGGTGGCTTTTGGATCTGACTAGATAGTTGAGACTGCGTTGGCTCTGGCTGTGGCTGCTGCTGTGAAGGGGGAATATGATGCAAAGGGGGAATATGATGCCTTTGTTGAGAAAAAGACATCAAGGGAGATGAAGTCTGTACATGTTGAGAGAGCTGTGAATGATTTGACTGCAAATTCTGCAAGGTGCCCGGCAGATTGTGATTTTGAGGCAAGATAGGGAAAGAATCTTGAGTGATCTGAATATGTGATACGAGGTTTAATGATCCTGCAAGCTGAGATGTTTTTGGACCAGGTTGAGGGAACAACCGAACTTGTGGATGGTCTTCATCAGTGAATTTGTGCAAATGTTGATGCTGATGAACCACTGAAGATGAAGGTGAGTTAGGATGCCGGCACATGGAAGACTGTCTGGGTGGGGATGCAGGTCCCAGTGACTGATGCCATTGTTGCCCTAAAATTTTAGCAGATCCCGATAACTGACTTGTCAAAGATCCAAAGCTTGGAGCTCCACCAAAAGAAGGAACCGTCTGAGCTCGACTTCCTGCCCTGGCCAAAGATGTACTACCGCTTGCCAACAACCCACTGAAGGAGTCTGAATTATCTAAAACCATCGAAGTTTTCCTCACTTGGGTATCTACTGGGTGTGATTCTTGCAATAGTCCCATTGACAATGTTTGATGCCCAGCTGCAGCTTGTCCTCTGTGTGTTACAGATAGTGAACCAGTGGAAGTTTCTCTATTAACCTTTAATCCAATATCATTTTCGTTTTGAGGTTGTGGGTCAATCTCCTGCATATGGTGAAAGTAATTCAGCATGCAAGGTTATATAGCCCACCCTATATGATAAAAGGGTTAAACAAGGCACTTAGATTTTTTCCAGCCATGTCAAAGTAACCAGACAAGAACATGCATGCCAAGCCTCCTAAACAAATTGGTACGTTTGGCAGCATGCACTAATGAACCATAATGAGCACTGTTCATGACACATGACACAGCCGCAGGGAAAGTGGGAAACCATTCAATAGGGCTCCACTTGGGAAATCATCAAGGTCACATAACAACCTGAGTAGAAGAAGTTAATCGAGTGGATAGTTATAGCCATCCAATTGTATGTCTTACATACAAGTGAATGGTAGGTTCCCATCCACAGCAGCATATGGTACAAACTGAAGTTGATGTACGCACCTACTGTTTTATTTTAACTTTAACAAGAGGATATATTACAAGGCATTGAAGTGAAGAATCTCTCTGTAGTGTAATTCTATCTTTGCCTGCAAATGACTTCTCTAATCAAGAAGCATCAAGTGCATTTCCAGTGAGGTGCCTAGAAGCCCAATTTCAAGAGTCCTGTTTATTTCTTATTTTATTTTCCTTTTTGCAAGCTTACCAGTTTTTCTGCATCATCAGGGGTCCAACCATCCCTCCTTGAGCTATCAGGAGCCCCTTTATCCATGAATCTAGAGTTCATATCGTCCCACAAGTACTCCTCGTCCTCAGAGTTCTTCCAGTTCTCAGACATCCTTCTGCTTCTTCTGTTTGCTATGTTCGGTGTTGGTTGAAGCTTCAAAACAGCTTGAGCAGATCTAGGTGCTTGGTAGTTCGTAAATCCATGCTGGAAATCAAATCCATTCTTTTGGCCACCAATTGAATCTGCATCACTGCTTCCAGTTCCATACCAAGGCTTGTCAAGTTCTTCTGGCTCAGTAACCCTCTCACTGCATCTTCCAGTTCCCAAGTCTGAATGACTGGAAAGATCAGAACCATATCCATAATCTCCATACAATGCACTGGTGTTCTTCTCATGAACAGGCTCACTTAGTGATTCTCTCGGAGGATGCTGAAAGTTCTGCAAGATTTGACTCAAATTATGGTCCAATAGAAAGGAATACAAGTTAAGGACACAAAACCACATTGCATACATGAACCTTAACTGGTAAATCGGTCCATGGTCTTCCACTACCAACATTAGCTGTTCTGTCAGGCCTCTCCACATCCTCAGCGGAGGTAACCATAGTTGCAGTGTTGTCCTTATTTGTTCCTTTTTCCTTCATCACATAATCCAAAGTGAACAAATGAGAAAGTTCTAATTTTCATCTGACTATTTAAGGGCTTGAATAAATAACTAATCAAAGAGACAGTGGACATGGCAGCACATTGGGAGGGAGGGAGGGAGGGAGAGAGAGAGAGAACATAAAATGATTAATTCAACAAGTTGATGAATCCATGAAACCTCCATGGTAAAGAGTAGAACCAACTTAATTTATTGAATAATGTTACAAAGGTCATAAAACATTACGATATTACATCAATGAATGGTTCAGTAGCATCTTGTGTTCCAAAGGATCCCTGAGATAAGTGTGAACTACATGCTCTTCATACCCCAGCAACCAACCAAAGGGCCATTCCAGAGATCTACTCGAAAATCAACCTGACTGGGTAAAAATTATCCAGTCAACTACTATTCTGGATACATCATGGTTCGAAAAATCGGCCAATCTTTGTAGGGATCGCTCAGATAAGATCGAGATTGGCCGGTACTGATCCAAGTTCAAGTGGATTGTCAGAAAGCTTGAATCGGCCGGATTGGCATCAGGATCAATCTGGTGGATCAGCACCAGGTCAGTCAGGATCGAGCAATCCGGACCAGGATCAGCCAATCCTTTCCAAGTTCACCCGATTCAAGGGCAATCCGGATCGGGCAATTCCGATCTCAAGTTCTAGAATCATGGGATACATTGCTTCAAGACCCATGACCCAGGCCAGGCACCACTAGAAAAGGTCAAGACACTTATATTTCCGATAATGAGTTCTTGAACCATGGGATACATTGCTTGAAAACCCATGACTCAGGCACCACAGAAAAGGGTCAAGAGTCAAGACACTTCATTTTTTTTTTTTTTTTTTATCTAGACAAACCTGCAGGAAGGAAAAGAAAATAAAAAATGATGGATAGGCTGTGGAAACCAGTTCTTGCAAGCAACTCCACATTTTTTAGTATTTCAGCACTCCTCTAACCAAATAAAGTTCTACTTGCAAATAAAACATGATGTAGGACCTTTTGAAGGCTGCACTAAATCTGGATTGATTTAAGGTTAGTTGATAGAACTGACAAAGTGTATGGATGCTGAATTGATTTCAGCAAAATTTAGGTTTTAAAAATCAGGGTTATGGTTTGATGGAAATTCCGAATAGAGGATGGACTGAAGTGATAATGTAATGAATAGAAAAGACAAGAAAATAGGACTAGTTGATGGGTTATAATGATGGTAATGTTGCTGGTTTTGTTAACACAGCAGAAATCAACAAAGCACAAATCAAAGGTTAAGAGGGGAATTAAGTAATATAGGATTACTTTCAATAATATTTAAGTAGGGTATAGATATCAGAAAATTCTACAATAAATATGTTGATTAAAAGCAGTGAAGAAGAAGTTTGACAAGGGAAGGAAGAAGAATGAGTTGCTGTGAACAGTAACCTGGAAACAGTGTAACGTGAACAGTAAAAAAGAGAAGAAAAAAAAAAGAAAAAAGATGAGAACTTACCTAGATCACACCTAGGATTTCAAAAGTTGGAAAATCTCCCACATAATAATACTTCCTTTCTTCAATTCCAATCCTAATTAGAAACTAAGTAGTTTTGACTTTTCACTCCTCTTGTTTCCAAACATGTAATAACCAGACAAACTTAAATCTATTAGACCTAAACCCACCCAAACTATGACCTAAACACAAAATAAGGTCCAAACTTGAACCTAGACCAAATCTGACCACCCAAAATACCCCTACAATCAAATAAATAAAAACAGCAACCTATCTACTTTAAAAAAAAAGCCAGTTGTTCCATAGTTGCAAGGAAGCTTGGTACAAGGTGGGAAATTCACTTCCTAACAAGCTTGTTTGGGAAGTTAATTTCATTCCGCTTCCCCAAGTAGTGGGAAACGCGCTTTCCATGTTTGGGAAGCGCAGTGAAACGAGTAAAAGCTATTTAGGGAAACGAGTGGAAGCCTCTAGAGAAGCTGTTAAAGTATATGGTTGGTAGAGAACACATGTATACAATAATGAGGGTATTTTAGTCATGGAGTGTTTGGGTTGGTATACCATTGTATTTGATCTACTAATACGGTCAATTTAA
>JAOXJP010000003.1:12005308-12020592 GCA_025762735.1 Platanus orientalis | reverse complement strand
AATAAGCTATCATTCCTAATGAATCTATTTGTTTCCTTGTGCATATGTAATTAGATTAGAATATGCTTCTTAAGTTTTCACGATTTTTACAATACTTATTTTCGATATTTCTGACATGTCCGATACATGTCTTATTTTGGCTTGACCGATATTTCCACCGACACCGATATTTTGAACCTTGACTGAAACACATTGGTCCTCAAACCAATTATCTTTCCAGAATTTAATTTGGTTACCATCACCTAACACCAGGCGCAAATGAAAAAGGAAGTAAGGATATAGATTAATGATTTGTCTCCAAAGCAAGGACACTGATGGATTATTAGGGAATTTAGTTGGGGACAACACTATGGTTTTCTTATTTTGGTGGACCGTTAAAGTCAACAAAAGATGGGGCCCACATGTGCTAATCATACAGCTAGTGAAGGGTATTATTAAACCCATCCACAAGTTTAGATTTATTATTGATGGTTAAATTTGAATGAAAATTTTCTGGTTTCTTCTATTTTCAATGCTGAAATTTTAGTATGAGTGTATGTGGTAGAACCAAAACCAGGAATGGTTTCCCCCTTAAGGTTTATGCAAGCAAGGTAGAGGCCTAGGTACTCCTTTCTTTCCTATCTTTTCTTTCTTAATTGTAGTTTGCACTTACTATTTTCTGCACATACCACCTAAAACATGCTCAAGAATTTTAGTCTTGCATCGGGAGTGATGGCCCATAAATCAGTCTCAAACCTGAGCCCATAATTCAGCACTGTTTGCCTATAAACAGTACCTGAGCAGAGGCCTTTAAACCCCTGTTGAACCCCTTCTTCCACAGCCTTTAAACCCCTTTAATAGATCACATTGGTTCCTTAAATCTACCCCTAGTTCGAGCCATATTCTGTCCCAGAGTTGGCCTCAATAAACTCGCAGTAATCCCCATCTTAAAATCCCTGAGTTAGACCCCAATCAAATCAGCCTTAAATATTGTCCTATAGCCCACTAAAACCAACCTCAGTCCCCTATTTTCTGTCCTATATAACGCTACAGTTCTGCCCATTAAACAGTTCAATTAAGTGGCCTGCTATAAGCCTAAGCTTGAGTCTAAACATTGCTGTTCCAGACCTCACTTATCAGCCCAAATCAGGCCCTGTTCTGATTCCAAACCAGCAACCAGTAGCCTCATTTCAGTCCCTGTTTGGATCCTAATTAACCTTAGTCCAAGTAGCCTTGGTCTCCCACGTTTAGCCTATAACTCTTCTGTTGGTTCTCCACCATCCTGCATCACTTTCATTTGTTCAGAAAAAAGGATTATGTATAATGATTCCACACTCAAAGCTATTTTCCAAGAGATCTTTCTCTTAATATTAAATTTTATATTCAGAACTCAGAAAAGTGGACAGCTGCAGCCCCAGCAAGTACGCAAAAAGCTTGCCGTAACATCATGCCCAGAAAGTGAGTTTCCATGATGGTTCACATATCAAGGTGCAGAGCTCTTGCAATCCATCAGAGTAACAACTGCTTCATAGTATGATACCCACTTCCCAAAAATTCAAAACCCAATGCAGTAATTTGTACCATCAGATAATACCACTAGTGTACTTGAAGCAGAACAGAGGTTTTAGAAAAGCTTCCAGTAAATACTATAAATAACCTGCAGAATGACTAAGGACCTGTATAGATATATCCAATACCATAAGAGAAATGTATTTAGTATATCGAAAATGACTGCACATCTGAAAAGTAAAAACTATAACTTAACTCACCCTGTTTGACTGCTGAAGGCGCTGCCTCGCCTCTAAATACTTAGGATTTACATGAATGCTATGAGGTGGGCGTTGTGATTGAGAATCAGGCCTAGCTGCTGTGACTCCAGAAGACGAACTGTTGATTGCAGGTGAGAAGCCAAGTTCTTTCTCAATCATTTGAAGGGTTGCAGAGGGAAACACTCCCTTCCAAGTACCGAAAAGATGCCGCATACCAGAATGAATTGAAGAATCAACCTGACCATAGGCCTTACAAAATACCTAGAAAAATGATGAAAGATTGGCAAATAGCTGTACAATAAAAGGCACAACATAGAGTAGAAAATTTACATGATTAAGAACCACCATAAAACTAGAATTTAGAAAGGCATTGAGTTGGAGAAATCAGTGACGGCATAGGATAAAAACTTCCATAAGTTAGAACTTCAACACTCCAAGGATATGAGATATTTAAGATCTTTGACCCCTATCAGAGGGAGAAAACTATATCTGCATAGCTCAAGAACCAATATAATCCCCTTTCAATATTCTTTAAACTAAAATTATGCATAAACCATACATCGCTTACCATTATATTCAACAAGCCATGATAGATTACAAATAGAACAAATCTAACCTCAGGTAATCTGGCAGCAAAGTACTTAACATAATCTCTCCCAATGTTCTTTACAATACTGTCTAAAAGGTAGAGAGACGGCAGCTTTTGCTCACTTGGAACCTGCATAATATTTGTATGATCAGATAAAACACAACATTTGAAAAATGAAGCAGCTTTTTTCCAATGACTTATATTTATTAGCTGAATCTGAGATTAGCCAAAGTTGAATTAGCTGATTTGATAGTTTCATTTATTGGTTAACAGTGATACTGAATAGATAAAGAGCAATTTTTTGAATCAAAATAATACATGAACTTCCTGCTAGAAAACCACTCAAAAAATGAGAAAGAATATGTTGACTTTTTATGAATAAGAAATAATAGGTTGACTTACAAAAGACAAATTAGCCCAATCACTACAGTGATATGATTTGACTTTGAGAAAAAGAGAACAAGAACAGTAACCACAAGGGAAATGAATGAAAAAGAAAAAATGAAAAACACATGATTTTAAGTTCTTCAATGATATTTTTGATGAAGAAAAGACAAGCTAAACCTTGGCAACGAAAAAAAAAGGCTTCAACAAATCATCTTGCAAAATATGTGAATTGGCCAAATTTTCTGAATCAGCCGACTCCAAATAAATCCAGGCCAATTCTGACCAATATACTAATATACAGGAATCAACATGAAATGGAATTCCACCACTAATTGCATATCATGATTCCCATAACCATGGCAATGGTCAAAGTAAATGAAAGGCTCTATGCAATGAAAGAAAAGACAACTCATTAGCACTCCTCAAATGAAAGTAATGGAAGCTAAGGGGCAAATACAATCTAATCCTTCAGTACCACTGAACATATGCTTTGAGGATCTAATTCATGCTTTGTTCATTCAGGTGCATGGAAAATGAAGCAAGTTTTACATCTCAGCTGAAACTTTGACATATTGCATAAGTGCACATTCAGATATGAGATTGATAACGTCTTTTAAGTTAAAAATGTCCACGAGGCTAATGCTATGGCAAAAGCATCATTATGGGAGAAGTGCTCCCAAGGCAAACAAAAAGACCCATTCAGTAATGGAAAAACATGTTTCCTCTATAAGTACATAATCTAAGCCTTAGCCAAACTCTAACTAAATCTGTAAGGTACATCCTTCCAAACAAAGAGATGACCATAAGTAAGAAAAGCATCTGCAACTACATGAAGGCAGAAAAAAAAAATCAAACTGGAAAATCCTATTCAGGGAAACAAGCCCACTATTGTAAAGCAAATTTGGGTTCAACAACCGTGGTGGACTTATCCTCCTGAAGAAAATATATATATATATATATTACTATCTTAAAGAAGACTAAAGCTGCAAGAATGTGATGGGACTTGAATCTGAACAGATCCATCGTTACTCTCCCCTGATGAATCATATTCCAATTAATCCATCAGCTCACCATGAGGCATCCACCTTCAAGTCCAATCACAGGGATATGCTCATATGATGAGAAGCCAATATTCGTTGGGGGAGGGGGGGTTCATGTGTATGGATGGGAAAAAATTAAAGTGATAATTACCTTGAGATCAAGGCAGCTTGGAATCACGACATTCAGAAATGGGAACAGTATACCAAGTGCTGTTATTATTCACCTAAGGACAGAGTTCAAACCAAAAAAACACATCCCTCTCCAATAAGCCATCTCATAGCCTATATGGTTAATTATTAAAAGATTAAAATCCTAATCCTTTGTATCCTCATTGTCCCATACACGACCCAAAAGTGTTGTGAATCACATCAATACCAGAGACAGGGACTCAAGCAAGTGACGAGCTTAATCAAAATCACAGTTTTCCATATATCTACAGAAATAAATAAAGGGTAATTCAACAATCAACATTCCAGAAACATAACTAACAGTGAAGTACTCTCTTCCCAATCAGATGGCGAACTAGTTTGAAGCCATTAATTCAAGCTCTAGTTACAATCTAAGTCTTGTTATCGTGAAAAACTAAGTAGAGGGAACAGATCAGACCACTATCCTGTAAAAAAAAAAGTCTCTTTTTCCCTTTATCTTCCATTATCTATTACAACTCAAACATTGCCATGCACCAGAACCAGAAGACAATTCCAATTCCATATTCAACACAGAAACAGCTACAGTCGAGACAGTTAGCAAGAACGGCATAAACCAGTTCACCTCAAGAATATTCGCACAGACAGTGGCAGCGATCCCCTTTGCAGCGTGAAGGTTCTCCCCAGCGATTATAGTCAAATTAGTGATGATTGGCTTCGAATTGAAGGTCAGCTCTGCAAGAGCTGTCTTATACTGACTCACAAGCTCTTGATGCTGCTGCTGCTGCTGCTGAAAAGCTCCTCGAAAGGAGTCGTCTCTCTCTGCATCCCTCTCCCTCTCGTTCGTCCTAAATCTGGAAAGCAACGGTCCGGTACCGGCGCCGCCACCGGCAACATTAGAAACCCTCTGCGGAAACGGCCGGTCACGATCGACCAGGCCATTCGAACTGCGTTCCCGTCCGACCTCTTCAGCTAATCTAGGTTTCTTTAAACCTGGTTCTCTCGACCTATCAATGGATCTACGAGAATTCTCCATTTCCATCTCCAACACAAACCAAAACCAAGACCAAAAAAAAATCAAAACCCTAACCCTAATCTTATCTAAGTTACAGAGACATCATAGAACAAAAAATAAGAGAAAATAAAATACAAAATATAGAAAATCAAAACCTAAACAAGAGTCAATCGGTTTCAGATTTCAGAAATCCGAAACCCTAGAAACCCTAACAGTTGATAGATTTACATAGACTCAGAAAACTTGGTTATTGATACAGGAGCGTTAGCGCCTTCGGAGAGTGATTGGGTTGGGTGGAAGGACATTTGATCCGAAACGAGCACAGGGCGAGACGAGAGAGGGAGAGTAGACGAAGCTTGTTGGCCCCAGTGCAGGCATTTTTTGAATCGAGAGCGTCGAATTAGAGAATCAAGTGGCGGTTCTCTTCCCTTCTTCCTTTTTATAATCTTTCTACCTCCAGAGTGCTAAACCATGGTGGAAGCGGGACTAGAGGAGAAAATAAATAAATAAAAGAAGATAATTAGTACAATTACGAAAACACCTCTTTAAAAATAATTAGTTTTTTTTTTTTTTTTTATTGAAAGAGGGAAGTATCTGCTACACCCAAATTTGTTTGTCTCCTCGTATCCTTAAACCACATGTTGACACGTGATGGCTTTTTGATTTTGGTGCCTTCCAAATAGGAAGCAAAAGTTCACTAGAAGTTTTGAACACTTTTTCGTGATTTTAACCTTATAAACCCTATTTTTATGGGTAAATTTTTCATTTGAAATATATTTTTACGGTTATAATCCTGCCTCATTTTTTGTGTGTGAGGACATAGGGATAGGAAGACAGACAAGTTGGGTTTTCATTGAAAAACGATAATATTCTCTTGTTTTCAAGATTGAAATAAATGTTCTATCTAGGATGGTGTCCAAAACACCAAGTGAATCAACATAGAATAAAATGCACAGATGAAATTTCAATTACAAATTCTCACTCATTTTATTCCAAATGAAGTCACCTAGTGTTCTGGACTAAAAATTTGTTCCCTTTGAGAATTAGGATGCCAGTTAGATAGCACAAATACCATGTCTGGGATTTAGTGTCCAGGACGCACTGTTATATGGAATAAAACGAAGAAGATGTTCTGTCCTGAACACCATGGAGCTTCACATGGAATGAAAAGGGCCGGACTTTGAGGAAAACATTTTATTCCATGTAAACCCCATTGTGACTTGAATGGTAAAGCCCGATAGAACATCTATCCTCAGCATAAAATGGGTGGGAATTTGAAATTTCTTCTAATCCTAATCCATTTTATTTCATTTAAAGCTCCCTAATGTCCTCGACAGAACACTTATTTCATTTTGAGATGGGGCTATGAATAAGTGAGGTGGGAACAAATTTTCTGTCCAGAAATTTGTATGTCCTACACACGAAGGCTGGGTGCATCGGATTAAAACTTTAAAAACAGTTTTTAAATTAAAAATAATAATAATAAATAAGTACCCATGTTTTGTGATGAAAATGTCTTTGTACTGTCTATGGTGAACTACATGCTAACACCTGTTGTGTTGGGGGTTAAAAAACCTCCGAAAAAGTGTTCAATTAAAATAGTAGGTGTCAAAACGACAACAGTACATCATGTGTCAATCAATGCATACCTACATAGATCTGTTTCAATGGAGACAATCATTCTCCATTGGCGTATAGGGTTAAAACTATTAAAAAAATGTGTTCAAATGAACATTTGCTTCCTGTATAAAAGGCAAACCAATTTTTTTTTTTAAATCACCATGTGCCAACCCATGGTGAAAGGATACAGCAGGGCATACACAATCCTGGACAGAACATTTGCTAATACTTGACTCAAAAGGTCATGATTTATTAAACATGATTGGAAAATAATAAAAATAAAACAAAACATATGTTTTGTGATAAAAAACAATTGCTCGTGACCATGTTATATGTTGACACATGGTGAGTTTGGTCGCAAAACATTATTGTTGAATGAAAAATGATAGCTAATGTTAGGTTGTGTTTGGCATTTACTTTAAATAAATCTTTTGCTTAAAATAAGTAGAAAAGTTCTTTTTCATTTGTTTGGTTATAGACACAATAATTACATTTTGAATAAGTAGGTATAGAAAAATCTAGTTTAAACATAAACAATATCTCACCTACTTATTGCTTTATTTGCTTCATAGAAAGATCATGTGCATTAAAAAATTTTGATATTTGAAAAAGGAGAATGACTACAATATATGCCACTATTAAATCAAGAAATACCAAATGAAATAATTTTAAAAAAAATGTGTGTCAGCCTAATCCTAAAAGGGTTAGTCTTCTACCACGACAAAGATTCCTAAAAGGAACTCTTTCTGACTCCATTTTAGATTTAAAGTCTTATTCAAAATATCGGTGTGACCGACTCAATCCTCACCCAGGACACGTCACTGATTTATAGGATAAAACTACAGGCTACAACTCAAAAAGATAAGCACTACCAAAGTTTCCCGACAAAAGAAATCTGCTACAGTACATGAACAGTGATCGTTGCTACAGTAACCTTTCGACACGATAAAACGTCTGAACAGTAAAAACTGAACAAAAAAATTTTTCTTGAGTTCAACAGTCGAAACAAATCTTTATGGACTCTTCCAGACTTAATTCTTGTTGAAGTCCACAGACTTCTAGCGACTTGGATTCCGCCTCTCTTGCCTATAAATAGAGGCCTCATCTTCATTGTAAATCATTCGAAGTTTTATAGCTTTCTTTGTATTTTGTTTGCAAATTTTTTTCGAGTATTATTAAGTGTGAGTGTTCTCGGAGTGCTTCCGTCCACCTTTCTCTTTTACATTGTAAGTCTTTCTTTTATTCTATTTTTTGCATATTTTCTCTTCATTTGTAATAGCTAGCACGTATAGTAAAAATCTTGCTAAGAATGGTATAAAAGCCATCTTTCTTTATAAATTAATAGAATGAAAAGTTTTATTGAGAAAAATAACTTCCTACAGTCTCGTATTCGGCTTCCAAGACTGTTTTAACCCGTGAAGAAGAATGGTGCTTATGGTCGTTTTTGTTGTTGTAAATCGGACAGGAGATTGTCATTTTTCATAAGATTGTCCCCTTTTATTGATCTATTTAAAAATGTTTATTTGTGATATTACTAATGGCCAGTTTGTTTAGATCTTTCTCTATTCTACTTAGTCTAATTCATCTGTTATAAATAGTAGTGAAATTAACTTTCCCCAATTCGAACAACAACTTGTAAACTGGAACATTCCTAAGGTACCCTCAAAAATGGTTTACCAACAAGGAAGTTTTCAGCTCAAAATTGATTACCACATTAAAACTATAGAAAAAACTCTATCAACTTCGGATCAAAATTCACACATACAACTCTTATCTCCTGATGTTTTAATAGAACACCAAAATAAATATTTTTACCTTTATGTGAGACTAATATAAGTTGTAGTCAAACCACTTGTCAGAACATGACTGAATGTCACAGCTCTTATCTCTGTAAGAGATGCGAGACACAATCAACCAACAGACCAGCTCTTCGGGCTAATAGAGACTAGCCTACACCAAGGCCCGGCCTATTTCAATTATGGGTCAAATCTGACTATAAGACTTCAAGACTCAAATGTCTATGAAGCAACCACCTTGAGTATTCATACTCAGGGATTTGATACAAAACTAGGGTCTCACTATTTGGCAGTCATCTATCGTGTCCATTATAAATTAATGAACACACTCTTCCCGAACTCCATTATGCCTAAATCAGAAGGCGAAACTACCCTGTTTCAACTCAACCCACAACACAACATCTATGTCCCCAAGACCATTAGATGGGATGAAATTAAACTTCATGATGTGTGGATCATAGAAGATGAAACAAGATCTCAGCAAAACAAGTTTTGTTCTCAATTAAAACAAATAATTCAAACATCTGAAGGAGATTTAGAGATAAAATTCTGTAATTCATCCAGATCTATTTGAATCAATTCATTCGATGGATCAAGGCCTTCTAGCTCTAGATCTTCTAGATCCGAGCCACCACCACCTTCATCTTCTTATCACACGGCTCATAAGCCTCCTTCTCAGACCTCAAGGCTCTCAACTAAGGAAAACCCCTTAAGACCTATAGGCATTAATCGATATGGAAATTTTAGACTTTATTACGTTACCTATAGCCCAGACACCCTCTCTGAGCTTGGGGGAGACGAACTCAATGTGATAGCAGAGAAATTTGTTCCCAACAAAGAAATTCTCAAACAGGATTTCTATTCTGAAAGAAATAAGATCCTTAGAGAAAAAATATTCTCTCATTATTCTAATGATCAGTGTCTAAATTTCAGACAACTGTGGTATCATCAAATGGATTAACAACAAAGGGATATTCCATTTTTCCTCTGGCTACAAGCCTACCTTTTCTCCTAAAAAAGGAAGGCCCACTAAATGCCACAGAAAAAACTTCCATCAAATGGAACACCCACTCCAAAGGCATATCTGAGAGTAATCATCCACCTCTAAAGCCACTAACCTATGGCAAGAAAAATATTCAAGCAATACCATTAGTTAAAACAGATCCGGAAGATAACTCCACCTAAGCTACCAAAGGATTTGTTGCGAAGGTTCAGAAACAACAAAATTATTTCAACATAATCCTTAAAACCATTAGCAACCAGACAGAATGGATTGAGAATGTCCTCAAGTCCATCGAACCGGTAATAATTACCAAACAAAATCCTCTGTTAACACCTTCAACAGAAAAACCAATGATTGTTCCCAGCTACATCCCTGCAAATGTTCAGCTTTTTGATAAACCCATCAGGATTTCTAACAAATTTGTAGCTCAGTTATCCTCTAGGCTCAATTCTCTTAGCCTTAAGGATACCGTAGAAAAGAGAAAAGACAAAGTTTATTTCTCTAGATCTGATAGATCTCTTCATAATATTGAAGCATCTTCCTCGGAAACCTCCTTAACTATTGAAGACACTGAAAGGGTTCAGCTAAATAGCCTGGTTAAACCAAAACCCCAGAAAACCTACTACCATCGCCCAACTCTAGTTGATCTTCTTTATGGAGAAAGCACTCAGCAAAATGCTCAACAATTCTCTGGCTTGTCCCTCTATGAGTGGAATCTAGATGGAATGTTTGAATATCAAATTGCCACACTAGACCATAACATGTTGTCCTACGCTAATGCTTACAAAATTTGCGGCAATAGCGAAGAAACAACTGTTTTCCTCATAACTTCCTCCTTTTCATGACAACTTAAGGACTGGTGGGACTTCTATCTCACAGAAGAACAACGACGTGCAATTACTAGTTTCATCAAGGTTGATGCTAGGACCGGCGACACCCTCTTAAATGCTCAGCGACAACCTATACCTAATGGAGTCTACGCTCTAATTATCAATATCTATGACCAATTCATTGGTCGAGGCCTTGATGATCAATTAAGAATTAAAGAACAACTCCAAAATCTATGGTGTAAAACACTCTCAGAATTCATATGGTATAAGGATGTCTTTCTCTCCAAAGTTTACCAATTTGACTCATGTAGCAACGATTTTTTGAAAGAAAGATTTATTACAGGATTGCCAAATCTTTTCACAAAAAGGTGAGGGAAAAGATAAGGGATGAACAAGGAGGAACAATCAACTTAAATAAGTTGACCTACAGAGAGTTAATCCAAAAGATTAACAATGTAGGTATCTCCCTCTGCAATGATCTTAAGCTAAAAGAATAGCTTAAGTCAGAAAAGAAATTTGCCTGCCAAGAGCTGGGTAACTTCTGTTACCAATTCGGATTTGAAAATCTAAAAAATCCTAGGAGAAAACCTGCCTCAAAGACTAGGTTTCATCTAAAAAACCAAATATGGGTACCATAGAAAAAATGCATTCAACCCATAAAGAAAGTTTCCACCAAAACCCGAAAATAGGTCGAAATTAAAGGATTTCAAAGAAAAGAAAGAAAAAAAATCCCAACCTGTTATAAGTGTCACAAAAGGGATACTTTGCCAGTCAATGTTACTCTAAAAGAGTAAATGAGCTAGGAGAAAAGGAAGAAGCTCTGACTCAGAACAAGAATGTCTTGAGTTATGTGACTTTGATGAATGTTTACTCATCCAAGAAGAAGATTTTAAGGCTGACGTAAATGTCCTCACTTCTGATGAGCAATTCATGCTCGATATAATCGTGGCATCCAAGACCCTTTGCTAAAAAAACAAAAACTGGTTCAACTCTTGGATCGACCAAAAGAAAAATAAACTTCAAATAATAATCTTAAAGGAGAAAATTATTACCAATACAACAAACTCTTGAAACTATACAAGAATAAAAAAGAGTCAAAACCTACCTCCCTTGCAGAACTTCAAAAGGAAATCAATGAAACAAAAAGGGAAATTAAGTTTATAAAAGATATACTTAATGTTTTAGAGCTTTATTCATAACCCAAGACAAATCACTTGGAAAGCGATAACGAACTCGAAAATGAATTCAATCACCTCCTACTAGGAGAAAGCTCTTCACTAATTCCTGGAACAGAAAATCCTACTAAAGAAAAAGAAAATTCCTTGGAACATATCGGCAGGGAAGAAAGCTAAAAATGGTATTCCCAATTCTCTCTTAAAATAAGAGGAGAATTTGAGATAAAACTCAAAGGTCTAATATACTTAGGGGTAGATATAAATTGTATCAAAGAAGGTTTGATACCAACAAAATACTTTGTCCCTATGACTCAGAGAATTACCACTGCAAATTCTCGAAGGTTAAATGTTAGGTACAAATTACATAATGTTCATATATGCAACCAATGAACTTGTTTAAACACAACGTTCATACTGGTAAAAAATCTAAAACAAGATCTTATCCTTAGAACCCCCTTCTTACAACAGATAAAACCTTTTTCTGTTGACAACCAAAGAATCTCCACTACCTTAAAGGGTAAAGGGATAATCTTCTCTTATGCTCAAAGCTGAAGATGTCTCTTATAGAGATTCTAGAACATGATTTGGAGCTAAAAGAAAAGTTCATAAATCACATAAAGGAAGATCTATCCTACAAAAGGATATAAATGCATGTAAAATCTGCCCATGTTCAGAGGAAGATTAAAAATCTTCAAAAACAATTTAAGCAAGAAGTATGCTCTGAGCTCCCTACTGTCTTTTGGCATAGGAAGAAATACCAAGTATCTCTGCCCTACATCGACAAATTTGATGAAAATGACATACCAACAAAAGCTTGACCCATACAAATGAATGACAGGTTAACTCAGACCTGCTTTGAAGAAATTTAGGAACTTCTTAAAAAGAAGTTAATCAAGAAAAGTTCCTCACCTTGGAGTTGTGCAGCTTTCTATGTCAAAAATGTAGTTGAACTAGAGCGAGGAGTTCCTCATCTAGTAATAAATTACATGCCTTTAAATCAGGTCCTAAAACGGATTTGATATCAAATTCTAAACAAAAGAGATCTGTTAAACAGACTCTATCAGGCCAAGGTACTCTCAAAATTTGACATGAAATCTGGATTCTGGCAAATCCATATCAAAGAAGAAGATAGGTATAAAACTGTCTTCGTCGTTCCTTTCGATCAGTATGAATGGAATATCATGCCATTCGGACTAAAAAATGCCCCATCTGAATTTCAAATAATAATGAATGAAATATTCAATTCTTTTTGTACCTTCACTATAGTTTATATAGATGATGTTTTAGTATTTTCAAATAATGTTGATCAACACTCTAAACACCTCTATATATTCTTCAAAATGGTAAGGCAAAATGGCTTGGTAATCTCTCAAAGGAAAATCAAACTTTTCCAAACTTCAATCTAATTCCTTGGACATCAAATTTTTCAGGGAAAAATCACTCCAATTAACAGGGTGATAAAACTTGCTGAAAATTTCCTAGACAAAATGACATATAAAACTCTGTTACAAAGATTTTTGGGTTATCTGAATTATATTTCGGATTACTACAAAAACCTATCAAAAGATAGATCCATCTTAACTGCTAGACTTAAAAAGAATCCTCCAGATTGGATCAATGCTCATACAGTCGCAGTCCAACGAATCAAATCAAGAGTAAAACTCTTACCATGCCTCTCCATAACCAACCCATCTCTTTCGAACATTGTTGAGACAGATGCCTCGAACAAAGGATATGGAGGAATCCTTAAATAGGTAAATGATTCTAAAGAAGAACTGATTATGTTTCACTTAAGATACTGGAATCTTACACAGGTAAAGTATTCCACTATCAAAAAAGAAATTCTTTCCATTGTAAGTTGTGTAAACAAATTTCAGTTTAATTTAATAAATCAAAAATTCCTTTTAAGAATAGATTATCGATCTACTAAATTTATCCTTCAAAAGGATGTAAAAAATTTAGCCTCCAAACAGATATTTGCACGATGTCAAGCTATTTTATCAACATTTGAATTTGATATTGGATATATAAAAGGATCTGATAATGTTCTCCTTGACTATCTCTCTCGTGAATTTTTGTAGAAAAATACTTATAATGTCTCAAAGACGTAGCCCTAGTCAATCCGGGCATTCTAAAAAGAAAATAGTGGTCGAATACAATGACTCAAAGTCATCACAAACCATCATGCCTGATGGCATGGTAGTAAAATCTATCCCATATCAAAAGAAGTATTCCCTTCAGATCTTTCCTTTAGAACCAGCTGATATTCAACTGGAACTGATGGACATCATCTTGAAATATCTCCCTCAAGGTGAGCATCTGATCCCCATGGCACCTGGCCGTCCCCGATAATACTTTGAACAAATTGTAAAAGAAACTTGAAGTATTTAATTTACTCACCATTTGAGTAACAAAACCTTAAGTGAATATGCCTTTTCAAAGTTTCAGATTTTAAAGATCTTATTTGCTTAAGATTAGGAAAGAGAGATGATTTATCTCTACAAGTCTAAAAAACTGCAAGATCGAAATTTATCCAGAAATATCTGGTATAATTATTTCGATTATGTTCAGGCATAGGAGCAAGTGTTTTTTTTATCAAAACCATAAACTAAAGCACACTTGGTTCCTCTCCTTTGCCAGTTTTTTTTTCTTCTACCTTTCCCTCTTGGTTCCACAATTGGTGGGATATTTTTGGAGTAACCGGGGCTATTCTTCCTCCTCCTCTAGTTTCGCTCCACAATCAATATCAAGCTAAACTTAGCTTTTTGAACAAACCTCTTGTCACTGCCTTTATGTTTACCTCCCATAATCTCCCCTGGATTGTCAAATGAGAATATGTAGACTCTGCCTCTAATCCCCCTTGCCTCGAGAGACAACTCTACTAAAAATGGTGGGACAAATTCAACATTGATCTTGTTTACACCTCAAAGGTGACCCTTCCTTCTTCTCTTCAACCTCCTTTAACTTAAAGTCCTCAGAAAAGTTCTCCTCAAGCTTCCTCGTCTTCAAAGCCAAAGCCTGCCTCGTCTAAGGGAAAAGGTCCCGCCTCTATCCAGACTCAACCTCCCTCGCCTGCAGCTAAATCAGGCCATCCCTTCATCTTCTCACATTCTATTCCCCGCACTTCTAAAGATATACCTCTTCATCCTTTTTCCTATTCCTTTTTATCCTTCCTTTGTTGATCTGCTAAAAGCTGATATTCTTTGTAAAGATCTCTCTTACGTCGACCAGGTTATCCACAAAGTTCTCAAAGAACTTCAGTCATCTTCTCAACCTTCTCCTGCCTGGCCTTCAATTTCTCATTCCTCCTCCCTAATGGGCACCGTTTCTCTCGGAAACGCATATAACAAATTCTTCACACATCATACTTCTGATAATGATGGAGTATTGTCCACTTTGGTCTCTCTCGCTTCCATCGAGTCAATGCTTCAGGGTCGTGATACTGAGGATAGATTTAAAAAAAAAAGTGTGTCTGCCTAATCCTAAAAAGGTTAGTCTTCTGTTATGACAAAAATTCCTAAAAGGAACTCTTTTCGACTCTTTTTTAAACTTAAAGTCTTATTCAAAATATCGTTGTGACCGACTCCATCCTCACCCAGGACACATCACCGATTTTTCAGGTAAAACTACAGGTTACGACTCAAAAGGATAAGCACTGCTATAGTTCCTCAACAAAAGGAATCTGCTACAGTACATGAACAGTGACCGTTGCTATAGTAACCTCCCGACATGACAAAATGTCCAAACAATAAAAGCTGAACAGTAAGATTCTCCTCGAGCTCAACAGTCAAAACGAATCTTTCTGGACTCTTCTAGACTTAATTCTTGTTGAAGTCTGCGTACTTCAAACAAATTAGATTCCACTTCTCTTGCCTATAAATAGAGGTCTCCTCTTCATTGTAAATCATCTAAAGTTTTATAGCTTTTTTTGTAC